>JAOSBN010000009.1:853643-886481 GCA_027563595.1 Erythroxylum suave
GGTGAGTTATGGGTCTTCTATGCTTATGTGTGCTTGTGTGTTTCCGAATGTTGGGCCTCGGAGACGGGGTCCAACACTAACCATGCCTTTAATAAGTTATACTAAAACCGTCATGGCTAGGGTGAAAAGATAAGGAGACAAGGGGTCTCCCTGTCTAAGGCCTCTGGCTCTTTTAATCATCCTTTTTGGTTGTCTATTGCTGAGGAATTTGTGTAAAACTATAGTGATATTTTGTTTGATCTATTGAATAAATTGAGTTGGGAAGTTAAATAACTGCAAAATTTTAATAAAAAATTTCAATCTATAAATTAGTAAGTTATTTAGAGGTAAACCCTAATTGCATAATTCTTGGGAGAATTTTTCCTTGTTTAGTTCTTGAGAAGTTCTTGTATCAACAAAATAGTGTCGTAATGTATTGATCTTCCCAAGATGTAAGATCCTTAAGAAAGATCAATCAAATGATTTAAGTGTTGTTTTAGCCTATTAGTTAGTATCTTGACTATCACTTTCGAAATAATGTTGCTACATTAAATAAGGTGATAGTACTTTAAGATTTTAGAGCTTTTACCTTAGGAATGAGAGTTATGAATTTCTTGTTGACTTTTTCAACATTCTTCCCTACTTAAAGAACGCATATACTACTTCCACTATAGTCTTCGTGTGTTTTTATGGTTTTTGGAAGAACATGGCAATGAAACCATTAGAACCTGGTGCCTTACTAGGATCTATAGAGTGTATAGTCATGTCCTTTTTAGAGTTGTCAACAATTTTGATTAAAAGGTGTAGCAATTACATTGACAATTAATCCTTTATGATGGATTCAATATTATTGATGTTTAAATGGCATTGGTGCTAGATCCTAAGGAATTGGAAAAAAAACCATAAAATTCCCCCTGTATCACCTTTTTTTATGTTAATAGTCTCCTTATTTTCCCTCATTAGTGAAGTAATTCTTTTACCAGTCTTCCTTTTCTTTAAAGAATTATGTATTCTTATCACCCTTTTTTATCTAGTACACATTAGATCTTTGATTTAGGATGGACAGATTGATCTCTACCAAATTGTTGGAGTTCTGCATTGCCTGTTCTTTTTATCTCTCTTTTAGCTCCTTATACTGAAGTTATTCATATAAAGCTTCCTGAACCCTTTCCAATTGATCATTTTCTTCCTTAGCTACCGATTGTGAGTTTGAAGTTTTGCTAACATTAGTCTTTTTTAGCTCAGTCTTAATTGCCTTTAGCTTTTTACACCATTGAATATCATGTTGCCTCTTATAATGATCTGAATGCCTCTAATAAATGCTTCCCTAAACCCAACTTGCTCTAGTAGGTGGTTATTGAATTGAAAAAGATTCTTCGTGGATTGAATGATGAGCATTTCCTGAACTAGGATAAGGGCATGGATTGATAGTAGATTTATAAACGAAGATAGACAATTGATGAATCTAGCTTATAGTCATTGCAGCCGATGTACTCTTCTATTTATAACTAAAGTTTACATCAAAGGATCTTAACAGCTGTAATCTAATATTTACAGTTAACCACTACTCCTATAATATTGGTAACTAATGACTCCTACAATCTGGGAAATACAACAAACATATCAGATATGATTACATCCAGCCAAGTAACGAATCTATATGTTAACACCCTCCCTCAAACTAATTGTTGTTGAAGGTTTAACGAGTAGTTTGTGTCTGAACCACAAGAATTGTGGTTTTGAAACTGCTTTTGTCAGCGAATCTGCAAGTTGTAGCATTGAAGGGATGAATTGAATCTTCAAAGCTCCTTTCGAAATCAGTTCTCGTACAAAATGATAATCAATTGCAATATGCTTAGACCTTGAACGAGTAACTGGATTTTCAGCCATGAAAATTGCACTTTTGTTATCACAGAGAATTAATGGTGACAACTTAACTTGAATAGGAAGTTCTCGCAGCAGTTGGACCACCCAAGAGATCTCGGCAATGGCAGCAGCTAAGGATCTATACTAAGATTCTGCGTTAGACCGTCAAACAGTAGATTTTCAGTAAGCTTATCACATACAGCTTTGAACCCTCTGGAAAATTCAGACATAGATTTGTTGCCTCATTGCATGAGTTGCAGCTCATCCTTTAATTGGAGTTCTCGGGTTTTGGAGTTGTGTGAAAAAGAGGCTTCTAGGATTTGCCAGGCCTCACGAGCATGTTTAACACCGATCACTTCACTCATAGACTCCTCAATTAATGAAGAGAAAATCAAGCTGAGGAGGGTTTGGTCTGTATTAATCCAAGAATCATAATCTGGATGAGGTGATGAAGGAGAAGTGATACTGCCATCAAGGTATCCAAAAAGATTTTGGCTTTTTAACAGAGGTTCAAACTGATTTCGCCACAAAAGATAATTCGTGGAAGTTAGTTTAATGGTGAGCATGTGCACCATAGTGTTGAGCAGAAGAGTGTTGGATGATGAAGCCATAGGATCTTGTTTGTTAGGCTGATACCATATAAACGAAGATAGAAAATTGATGAATCTGGCTTATAGTCATTGTAGCCGATGTACTCTTCTATTTATAGCTGAAGTTTACATCAGAGGATCTTAATAGTTGTAACCTAATATTTACAGTTAACCATTACTCCTATAATATTGGTAACTAATGACTCCTACAATCTGGGAAATACAACAAACATATCAGATATGATTAAATCCAGCGAAGTAATGAATCTATACGTTAACAAAATTTTTGTTAAATATAACTTGCTTTCTGGAAAACATTCCATCCTCTTTTCATTTACTAGTGCCATGTCTTGCTTTTTGCTTATGCAATAGCTCCCTTACTATTTATTGCACTATTTATAAAATAATCCATGCATTCCCAAATCTATAACTTGCGTATCTCCATAACATTCTAATAGTTCCTCTGTGTTGTTTCTCAAGCTAAAATTTCCTTGAGTTTCCATTGAGTTTATCATAAAGTTAAAAGTCCCTTTTGTTTAGCCATTGCAAATCCATAGTCTCTCCAATTTCTTTGGTTTTGTTTTATAAATCCTCTAGAAGTTCAGAATAAAAGCATATACAAAGCTCACATTGAATGGCACATTGTTCCATTTCATTTTAGCTTGCACATGAATTAGTTACTCTTTTAAAACTTTGTAACCCCCTTTTGTATTCCCAACTAATAATTGTCCAAAATACAAATGTATAAGTAGTTAACTATGACTTATTTTTAAATATTAGTGCTATAATTCATTTTCTCTTCGAAAATAAGTCCTATTATATCTTATTTCTATTTTTTAATTACAAGTTTGGAGGTATTTTAATCGCACTAAAAGGTTATGAAAATTTGTTAAAAGACTGTGTTATTTAAATACGATTATAATTGTATTTGTTTTTAGCTAATTCAAGATATGTTATTTGTTGAATTAAAGAAATTAAGTTCTGTTATATAGATAAAATATAATTAATTTTTAATTGATTAAATATTATTTATGAAATTGTTAACAAATTCTACAAATTAATAATCAATATTTGTCGATTAATTAATACCTCTAATAAATAATACAATTTATATAATCCTGTCAATTTGTTGAATTTTTATAATCCTGTCAATTTGTTGATGTTTACTCTTACTTATCTTTCAGTCTTCATGTCGCAAAGTAAATAAATGGCAAGTTCTCCTTGCGTCATGAAAGAGATGTATACTAGAGCTTCCGTAAAAGCTTTGACAAAATTGATGGATAAACTCTTCGCATCTATCTCTTTGTTTCAGCCTTTCGGAATCATCATCCTGATTGAATGCCTCATGCTATCTTTGACTTTAGCCACCGTTTTAATCTTCTTAATTGATTTAAGTTTCTAAGCACAATGTCTATCGATATTTAGAGCCTTCTTCAATCAGCGGCAGATATTGTGCTTTACTAAACACGGCTATGTTGTTGGCTATTTGGCTTTTTTTTCAAACTCCATAGACTCCACCTTAAGAAAATGGATAAACATCAAAATCAAAGCCAATCAAAATCAACAGTAAAAGATTATTACTCTTTGGGCGTTTCCTATATGTCATGAAGTGATCATCAAAGTGCCGACTTAACAGGTAGACGAATCGTTGAGGGCATAGGACGTTGATGTTTACTTGGATCCCTCAGAGTTATTCGGAGGCCTACTGAGAGGACCATCTGTCTCTGCATACGAAATCCAAATCAACACTTGTGAAACTGCAACTGCAACTCATGGTCGTCCATTTTCCAAGTGAATGGAGATTAATATTATATATGTAATAATGAGGGAAGTCAACCGTATCAAATAGTTCCTGAACATCTGACCTACTTTCGTTTTTATTCCTTCTACATGTTCTAAACAAAATCAATACCAATATAATTACCAGCTCTAGATAAAGTTGACCGGTACGTGCCCTACAACAATCTGAAAGTTGCAATTTAGTAACAAAATAATTTAAAGATGTTTTTTATCTTGTACATATTTAAATATATGTGATAAAATTCATAAGATAATTATAAATTGTAAATGAAATTATAATGAGATTATAATTATAAGATTCATATTGCATTTATATGTTATTCATAAACTGTTCCTAATTATTGTTTTTTTTAAGGAAATTATATTCATAGGAAAGAAAAAATAATTACAAAGTCGAGGTGGCCCAGGGGAGTACCCTTAGTTCACGGTATACAATGAGGATTAATACATCGCGGTCGGCTCGCGGAATGGTGGGAGATGATGCCAGCTGACAAATGATACCATCCCATGAATTAACCAAAGGCATCCCCCCACAAAAGGATTGAACCTACTTCCAAACCAAGGTGACCTTGGGACACACAAAGAAGAGATGGTCTCTGGATTCATTTTGCTCCGAACATAGAGGGCAGGTGTGATTCATAATAATGAAGGGGAGGCAATCGGTAGTACTAAGTCGGTTCTTGATTACCAGCCATAGCAAGAAGGACAATTTCAGGGGGAGGTGGTGGTGCCATACAATGTCGATCTAGGGAATATGAGGCTGGTGCACCCAAATAAGGTCAATTATACTTTTACTCTTCAGTTGATGGATGGACCGGTTTTTCCACAAGAAAAAATCCAGGCGTGTAGATGGGGAATAAGAGGGTTGAAAGTGGCATAGGTAATCGGGGAAGTCCCAAGTTGTCCCTCTATTAAAGGAGCTCAAGCGGGTGGTAAGAGGAACTATGAGGAGGGTTGGAGTGGAACTGTTAAGTTGCAAAAGTGGTCCTTGTCCCGTCTAGTTATGATACCAAAAGAGGGATCTTGCACCAACCCCATCTTTGCATACCACATCTTGCTAAATAGTGTTCCAGAGAAGGATCATCTGATTCAGGAAATAGGATTGTGAAGGTCGAAATTGGACTTCCCAAATACTCTTGCCTTTGAGGGAATAGGAGTGGCGCCAATGGAGCCAGATCGATTGTTTGTCCTCTAAGATCTACCATAGTCGCTTAAGGAGGAGAGCGTGATTTGTTAGTTTTAGTAGAGTGAGGTTCAACGACCCTTTAGCCTTTAGGACACATATATAAGTCCATTTCACCTTAGCAAGGCCTCTTGCGCAAAAAGACCTATTCCACAAGAAGTTTTGGAATAAATGCTCAACCATTTTAACCACATTTCTAGATAAGAAGACACTAGAGCTCCAATATATGAGAAGAAAATTAAGAACTGTCTGAATGAGTTAGAGTTTCCCGCAGGGGTGAGAAACCTATTAACCCAGTAAGACAGGCGCTTCTGAATTTTTTCAACAAGTGGGAGACATTTAGAATACCTCGGCCTCTTGTTTGAAATGGGTAGCCTCAGATATAGCAATGAAGGTGTCTACATTGTCATTCCAGTTGCCTAAGTTAGGGACTTTGCCAAATGAAGTTCCTCTTTAGAGAGGAGGAAGTGACTCTTATGAAAATTAATCTCAAGGTCAAAGATGGTAGAGAACCGCATCAAGGCTTATATAAAAGTGTTAATGGACTCCATCTGCGCTCTACAAAATAATAACAAGTCATCCGCAAATGAGAGGTGAGTTAATTGTACATTTTTTGTGCGCGAGTGATAGTGGAAGGTGGGGTTGGCTGCCACTTCTTTACTGATGAGGGAGCTCAACGTTTCCATACGCAAGAGGAATAAGTATGGTGACAAGGGATCGTCTTGCTTTAGCCATCAAGCTGTCTGGAAATAGCCCAAAAGGCTTCCATTTTTTAGCACTGAGAAACTCGCCATAGAAATACACTCTCGTAGCCAATAAATAAAAATGGTAGTGAACCCATGCACTTCTAATATTTCCCAGAGAAAGTTCCAGATGACACTGTCAAAGGCTTTGCAAAAATCAATTTTAATAGTGCAATTTGGTCTGGAGTGATGTCTGGTGTAGCCTTTTAGAAGTTCCTGGACAATGAGGATATTGTCCCCAATATGTTGATTACTCAAGAATGCACTTTGTGTATCACAAATGAGAGTGGAGAGAGCCGACTTCAAGTGCCTGCCAAAACCTTCAAGATAATTTTATATAGGACATTTGAACAAGCTATTGGCCTGAAATCATTAAATTCTAAAGTGTTAGAACATTTAGGGATCAAACACAAAAAAGTTTTGTTGATCTCCTTAAGGAGTCGGCCCTAAGAGAAAAACTCTTTTACCACAGCCTTTATAATAGGTCCTATCACCTCCCATAAACAATCTTAATCTATCTTATCTTTATCAGATTACATCACATTAACCAATAAAATGACATCCCCATCCAATTAGGACTTTATCTAATAAGATTAATCTACACCACAATAATAACATAAAAGATTACATCTATCTAGGAATAATCTATCTATAGCCAAGAAGATCTCTAAATTTATCTAGACAATTGCCTTACGAATCGAAAAAATAGACCAATCTAGGTAATAATCACACAAACTCGGATTATTTAACCTATATTTTGTTATCCCTATTGATTCAGAGCCATTAGCTACTACACATGAATCGGGAATACAAGGATTACGTATTGCATTCGATTCTAGCAATAGTTTTTCATGAAAAACGGTTTAACAAAGCATTAAAATCACCATCATTCAAATACTCAATCAATCCATAAAAGATACCATAATCAATTTCTAATAAGAGAAAGAAACAAGAAAATAATAAAAAAATGCTTAACCCAGGTCCTTGGAGTCAATGTTGCCTCCGTACTAGCGTCGATAACTTAGTCTTCCATAGATTTCCTAAGAAAATGCTTCAACGCCATGAAAATTAGCACAATTGAAACCCCTAGTAGCTCTCTCTGTTGCCTCCAAGCTCTCTCACAACTCTCTTCTCATCTCACTATTCACTAATGTGACAAATAATATGTTTAGACCACGATACTATTCACGCCTCAGCTCTTTTCCCGCAAGCTCTCTTTTCTTCTCACTATTAACTAATGTAACAAATAAAGATGTTTGGACCACCCTCCTAGTCACTCTTCTTCTACTGCTAGCTCTCTTCTCTTCTTTCTACTGTTTATGATGTGACAAATAAAGATTGTTCGACCATCCTACTATTCACGTTTCTTTTTGCCACCGCCCAGCTCTTTGTTCTCCTTTCCTATTCATTGATTTGATGAATAAAAATGTTGGAATATGCTACTATTCATTCTTCTTAAAACCTTGCGCCCCTTCTCTATGCTTTGGCCAAATGTCTGCGTTTCATACGTAAGTGTTTGTGTTTATGCAAACAATGTTTATGTAAAGACAAAACTGCATTTCATGCATAACATTTGCATCAAAAGCAAACATGGTCTACATTTATGTAAACATTATTTGTGTAAACGCAAACGTAAATATTGTTGGTGTAAATGTAGATACTGTTTGCATTTAGTAAAGCACATGATTTGCATTTCAAGTGACATGGACTGCATTTTGGCTTGCTCTTGTCTATCATCTATTGTCGTTTCTTGCTTCTGTGCCTGCGTTTTCTTTATACTTCACTGTCATTTTGCTTTTGGTCTTTCTCTTGGCTGCTACTTTGTTTTCTTCTTTCGGACTAAAATTTCTAGTCCAACAAATGCTATTTTGGAAAGCTTTTATTTTCTTCTTTTGGATTTAATTCTCTTCTTCAAACTCCATGAAGATAAGAGAAAATTAATCTTCGAAAAATGACCCAAATGTAGTGCTTTCTACTCACTTTAATTTCTTTACTTCCAAATTGTACCTAAATTCATATATGAATTAAAGTGAGTATCTTAAGTATTTTTGTATCATTAATCGCGAAGTGTAAATGATTAAATGTATCAAAAATTAAACATATATCAATTTCCCCCAAATTTAGCTTTTGGCCATCCTCGGGCAAAACTTCCAAATTAAGCTCAAGGACCCAAAAAAATCAACTCATTTCTCATATATTCCAAGAATATATAATCACGACTAAAGATGAGTGACTTTCAAAAATCATAGCAAGAACTCATCATTCCGAGCTTTTACTCATGATCAATAAACATCTAATACATTCAAAAACTGAGCAATATAATTTTAGAGTTTGAAAATGTGTTTAACTAAAATACATCCACGGGTACACTCAACACCATTCATGATCATGACAATCCACAACTTTGCATATCGTTTCATTTCTCCACCACAAATGTTCACCTACAAAATCATGGATTAAAGGACTTTTCAAAATTGTATTGTGGGTAAAGGTAAGGAGAGATGTGTTTGAGTCAAGTGGCATGAAAGCCATCAAAGCTAGTGAAACAAAAGTAACACTAAATAAAAAATTGAGCACCGTCAACTATGACGAATGCAACATTTATATTTCATAATGCCATTCAACTCTCACATACCAACCACATGAAGCATATACCAGTCCAAAGGAATCACTCATACAATTTATGTCAACTATACATTGAAACTATAAGAGTGAACCTTCCAAGCCAACATCTACCTCATGTTCAACATACTCAAATAACACATTCATTACAACTCTAGGAAGATGCATTTATTATGAATAACTTTGCAAACTCATATGCACTTCTTCCTTGATAAATTTATTTAAACAAAAACTTTCTTTTCATTCTTTTTCTTTTTTGTCTTCCTTTCTTTTCTCTTTTCTTTTTTTCCTTTTCTTTTTTCTTTCTTTCTTTTCCTTATAAAATTTAAAATAAACTACATCAACATGGGAATTTCAACGATAAAACATAACAAAACATCCTAACATTAAACAACCAATACATATGTGCACCCTCACATTTAGAATTTTATACATCCACAAACTCAACAATCACAAATGTTCCACTAGCTTTACGGCTTGGGAGGACATTTGGTTAAGTATAAGATATCTAATGTGGTTGATACAAAAAGAAAGGCTAATAAGGCTCTAAGGGGCTTATCAAAAAGGAAAATCATATAATGGGTAGGCCATTTGACTAATGTAGTTCAGAAAAGAAAAGAATGTCTACTCATATCCATGTTAATGCATGTAATAAAAATATTTTCTCGAATAGAAATTCAAGGAAAAATCAAGATGTACATGTCATGAAGATCACACATTATCAAAAGAAAATGAGACTGTATGGATGTTTCAGTCTAATAAGGCTCAAAATCTCATCGACTTTGTCTATCACTAGTCATTATTCTTCTAAGATTAACGCTCATCAACAAATCAAAAGAGCAAAATTACGTGCCAAATTTTCTATGAAATTCTTTAGTAAAGTCATTCTCTACTCATAATTAAATAATCCTAGAAGCTATAGAAAATGAGCAAATGTTTCTTTCTTTTTTTTATTCTTTCTGTCATTTTTAAAACAAGCAAGAAACAAACTAACAATGAACATACATACATATACAAAAGAAATGTGAAAATGTAAAGAAAAGAAATTTACTTCCCTTGGGTTTCCTCCCAAGAATTGCTTTTGTTTAGGGTCATTGGCTCGACTCTATGTTTCCTCCTCACGTGACAAAATTATGATCTTCAGGTGTCAAATGTGGCTCTTCCATATGAGGTTCTTCTAGGTATGGCCTTTGGTTGATAATCGTTCACCTTCAGTGTCTTCCTTATCTTTAGATTCTTCATAACTACTGAGTCCTCGCTCTTTTGAAATAATGCGAATGACTCTTCGCCTCTTTCTTCTTGATTTAACTATTTCAACCTACTAGGTAAAGGTGAAAGGTTAGTCTCGAATATAATTACGGACTCAATACTTACCTTCAAGCTAAAATATATGTCCTTTTCTTCCTCGAGCTCCTCCTCAAGTTTGACACAAGTAATCCATTGAGGATTGAACTCATACTTCTCAAGCTCTTCATCTCTTTGTAAAGTTTCTAAACAAACATCCATTATGTACATCTTGAGTTGATATGACTGCATCTCTTTCCTTTGTGATGCTAGGTTGTTGATAGCATCCAAAAATAGATCCACCTAGCTTGTCAAGTTCTGGATTCTAGAACTTGTTTCCTATTGGAATTGCACAACGTTAGTAGCATACACATTAACTAATTCTTTCAAAGATGACCTGAGTCTTGATAGGAAGCTTCTGATCTGTACGAAAATTGCTGTGCTTCTTGCAAATTATCATGATAGTAATTCGGTTGATTATCCCATCCATAACAAAAGGCAGGTTGGTCAATCCAAACATTGTTATAGAATTGAGAATATGAATTAAAGAAAAGATTACTACCATCCATGTAAAATTCAATTTTTAAATTTTTTTTATAAAAATGAAACAAAAAATGAAAAGATTACAAAATAACTAAAAAGGCACTAATTACGAACAAATATATACAAAACATTAATTAAAGTCAATAAGAAAAACTAAACGCCGCACTCCCTGACAACAGTGACAAAATTGATAGACACGTCGTAACGTCAGTCAAAATAGAATAACTAAACCACTACTGTAACAGTGGTGAGTCTAAGTCGATCCTACATAAAATGTTTGGTTAGCTTATGAAATGAAATTAATTAATGTTTAGGTAATAAAATAAAATAAACCTATTGAAAACAAATTAAAGAAAGCATGCAAAAAATGCTAAAATTAAGGAATTCGATAGGGACACGATTCTTTAGTTCAATCTTGGCCTACACCCTAATTAAGCATAATTCATTAATTTGTCATTCTTTTATCTCTCTTAGCAATTATTGGTCATAGATTAAGAACAAACACTGTTAATTTCGATTTTTCTTTAGATCCTAGTTAATTACGAAGCACTCGTTAATTAACCCTAGCTATCGGGAAACCTAGAATAAGCTCTCTAAGTTTATCTAGATAACCACCTTATGAATTAAAAAAGTACACCAATCTAGGTAATAATCACACAAGCTCGGATGATGATTTAATTGATGTTATGTTATCTCTAATGATTCAAAACTATTATTTGCGACACATGAATCGAGAATACAATGATTACGTATTGTATTCGATTCTATCAACAGTTTTTCATGAAAAAGATTCAATAGAGCATTAAAATCACCATCATTCAAATACGCAATCAATCTATGCTAGATAACAAAAACCTTTTCTAATGAGAGAAAGAAACAAAAAATTAATTAAAAAATGCTTAACCCGAGTTGTCGGCATCGATGTCGCTCCAAATTGACATCGAGAACTTAGCCTTCCATGAGTTTACCAAATAAATGCTTCAACCCTATAAAAATTACCCCATTTAAAACTCCTAGTAGCTCTTTTATGTTGCCTTCAAGCTCTCTCTCACAAATCTCTTCTCTTCTCACTATTCACTAGTGAAGTGATCAATAATATGTTTGGACCACGCTACTTTTCATGCCTCCACTCTTCTCCCGCAAACTCTCTTCTCTTCTCACTACTTACTGATGTGACAAATAAAGATGTTTGACCACTGCCCTATTTACTCTTCTTCTATTGCCAACTCTCTTCTCTTCATTTTACAGTTTGTGATGTGACACATAAAGATTGTTAGACCACCCTCCTACTCGTGTCTTCTTCTGCCGCCTCCCAGCTCTCTATTCTCCTTTCCTATTCATTGATTTAATGAATAGAAAACATTGGACCTTGCTAGTGTTCATTCTTTTTAAAACCTCATGCACCTTCTTTATGCTTTGGCTAAACGTTTATGTTTCATGCAAAACATTTGCATGAAACGTGGACATTGTCTGTGTTTATGTAAACATTTGTTTGCGTTTAGTAAAACACATGATCTGCCTTTCAGGTGGCATGGACCACGCTTTGGCTTGCTCCTACCTATCTTCTACTATCGTTTCTTGCTTCTACGCCTGCGTTTTCTTCATGCTTCACTATCATTCTACTTTTGGTCTTTCTATTGCCTGCTACTTTGTTTTCTTCTTTTGGACTAGATTTTCCAGATTTTCTTCTAGTCCAACAAACGTTATTTTGAAGAGCTTTTATTGTCTTCTTCTTACTCTGATTCTCTTCTTCTTACTCAATGAAGACAATTGAAAACTAATCTTCAAAAAATGACCTAAATGTGGCACTTTCTACTCATTTTAATTTCTTTGCTTCCAAATTGTACTTAAAATCATACATAAATTAAAGTGAGTATCTTAAGCATTTTCATATCATTAATTGTGAAGTGTAAGTGATTAAATGTATCAACAATTAAACACATATCATCCATCACATCATCCAATATCTCATCATCTTTATCTGTTGATGATGATTCATCTAAGGCAATAACACATTGGTTCGTATAATGCTTTTCCATGATAACTCCATTAGCCATGGTTCATCTATTTAAGCACACACTAAGTCCTTAGTCCTTCAAGAACTTAGCCTTAGCCATATCAGCTCGTACAAGGTTTGAGACTCTCCCAAAACTTGCACTATGCTTGATCTACTTGCTAAGTCACAATAGAAATCTTGCATATTCCCGTCATATATGTGATCCAACTAACCTTCCACTCAATGTCCATCTCAAGCCTTTTTTTGGTCTCATAATTGAATCTTGCGTCTCGTCAAAGATTTCTGCCAATGTGCACCAATGCATGACATTGCCTCTTTTTCTCCTTAGCTCCTCATAAGTCTTTGCCTTGTTTTGTTGTTTCGCATTTCAAACATTGATCAAGTCTTGGCAATGCCTGCATGATTCCATTATCTTAGACTTAGGAGTCTAATGGTAAGACTGCTCTTCTATTAAGATCATGATTTTAGAATTCATGCTCAAATCAGTTATAAAGATGGTGTATAACACCTTATTAATTTACAAAGTGAACATGGTGCCTTTATAATACAGTAAGTAGTTGGTAGAGTGCATCTCCATCACAAATTGTAAAGGATATTTCACTATCTAATATTAATAATGCTGGACCCTATTTCCGGAGCCCAACTATCTGGATGTCATAAAATGTGAGTGTGTGTATTACCTTGTATGATTATTTCCGTGAACTCTCATTGGCCATCATCAGTTCATCTTCATTCTAATAACATCCCAAAAGTTTCCTATTATACAGATCAAGATATACTTAAAAACCAAAGTATGCTCATAACTAAGTCATGCTCCTCCAATTGATTCCCTCACTTTCTTTCCATTAATCTTATTCAAATCAACACCAAAGGCTACCAATTTTTTGAGAGATAGAAAAATGTGTTAGGAATCTATTGGTTCAATAATCACTTCATTTTGAGGTCAGACGATGAAGTTATGGTCAAAAGAGTCAACTTTGATTATGTCCTTAATCATATTGTACCTGTCTTGGGACAATTAGCATAACTTTCACTAGAGATATCGGATTGTAGTCATTTTAGAACAGTTTTGAAAAGGAATTCGAGATCTACAACTTTTGTGGAGACCTTGAAGAATAATTTTTCCAGCTAGAGGGTCAAAATCGCTTCGTCTAACGCTTCATCTTGTGCCTATGCTTCATCTGGTGCTTTCTCTGGTGCCTACGTTTCATCTGGCGCCTCCTCTAGTACCTATGCTTTGTCTAATTTAGCCTAGATCAATACAGATTTGCCCTAAAAGACAAAACACGCTTCGTCTGTTGCCTATGTTTCGTCTGGCACCTTGTCCGGTACCTATGCTTCGTCTAAAGGCCATATCTTTTGCGTCTAAAGTCCAAAAATTCCAAACTTTATATCGTTAGAAATTTAAGAAAAAGATATACAACTTCCAAGAGGATAACTCTATCTAATTCAGCTTAGATCAATACATATTTTCCTTAGAAGTCAGAATACAAAATTTTACCCTTATGAATGCTTGAAAATGCAATGTACAAAGTTTGAAAGTCATGAGCAAAAACACAATCATATTTCATTATCATCAAAAGATAAGATTTTTACAAAGCTTTAATGGGCATTTCAGGCCATAATACGTCATAGTCCAAAAATACATAATTTTCACATAGTAGAATTGCCCAAAATGCAACTAAAGCTTTGTTTTACAAATACTAACTTAAAACACAAAAGAAGCATAATCTGGAGTAATGTCCTTAAGCTCGATCACTCGATCTCTTGGTAATAACCTGAAGATGGGATGGAATGGGGGTGAGTTTAAAGCTCGTGGGTAACAATTTTATAACCGGTAACAAGCAAAACCATTGTAAAATTCATAATGCATCATGAATCACATATTTCCAATTTCTCAGTTTATCAAACACTTTATAAGCAACCTAAATCATGTATTCGATAGACTTGTCAACACATAAGCACATCAAAATGGTTTTGGAGGTCCATAAACAGAATGAGATAACACATTCCCATGAAATGGTCTTGTATAGTCTTGAACAGAACGAACTAACACATTCCCATGAAACAGTCCTGTATAGTTGTGAACAAAACAAACTAACACAATCCCACATAGTGGTTTTGCGTAATCGTAAACATGAGGGAGTCCCTGAAGGAGCCTCATGCCACTTATGGGTAGGTGGGAGAAGCATTTAGTTAAAGTGCACTTGACATACAGAATGGACCAGACCAAACTCACATAACATGTATTTCATAACTTGTAAACTTGTTGCCCAAAATGACACTTTTTTCGAAAAGTGATTTCATAAACATAGTATTATTTTCCTTTTTCAAAAAAAATTATTTTCACATCTTTTTCATAAATCCTCAACACAATATATGCATACCCAACACATAGCACTTTTTTAAAGCATTCAAAGAGCAATAATGCACATTTATAATACAATTGAAAAACATTTACTTTCTTACTTTGGAAGAAACATTAATGGCTTATTATTTAATTATAACAATATAACCCACCTTGAATATCTTGCTTAACAATTGCTCAAAGATGCCTCTCCTCTTGATTTCCTTCAATTTGGCAAAAATCCCAATTCAATAGGACTTTCAATTGAGAACTCAAAGAAATATATATACTAAAATTGATCCTAGAATACTTATAGCCATGCATTTCTTAAGCTTCATAAACCAAGACCCTTTCAAAAATTAAAAAATTTAAACATAAACTTACCTTGAATCTTCACCAATTAATGAGTCTCTTAAATGGAAGCTCTAATCTTCCTCTTTCTTTTTCCCTTCTTGTACAACTTCAAAATCACACTTTAAGACTAAAAAAATTGGAAACCTAGTATAGTTTTCTCTTCTTTTCTTCTTCTCCCACGACACTCTATCTTCCTCTCTTCAATTTTCGTTTTCTTCTTCTTCAATTGTAAGACAACCATTCTTCTTCCCCTTTTTACGCTTAATGAGCACAAAAGTCCATTTTTACCCTTCCTTATAAGCTTATGTTCTTTTAACCTTAAGTGATCTTCCAAAAATACCCTTCAACCTTCTTACTACTTTAATACAACTAAACCATATAATAAAATCCTACTAAAATTAACATAATAATTAAACTCCAAAAACTTAGTTTATCAAAATCTCATAATTCATTTAAATCATGCTTAAATTAAAAAAATTCAGGGCCAACAAATAATTTCCTTGCATCTGCAGTAATGAGGGGAGACAATATCACCCATCTTTCCATCCTAATTTCATCCATAAGATATGATCGAGTTCTATTTTGATAGGGTGATAAAATAATCCTTGCATTTCTGCTTCCATCAAGTGATTTTGGTGAATCCTTATCATGCCTTCCTTTGGAAATGTGTTAAAAAATCTAATTCATAACACTTCCATACATATTCTACATATACTTTTGTTAGGAAAATGCTCTCATCCATTACAATTATTTCAAGTGTCAGTGATGCAACACCAAACCATTAAACCTATAATGCATATGCATCTTTTCGTGTTAAGGTACTAAGATCTCCTCCGAAATTTGTGAAGAAGAAAGAAGAAGTTGGCTTGCAGTATGAAATTTTTGCAAGTTCATAATTTCGAAAGTACGCAAGTACAATATTAATTTAGAGTAGCAAGGGGAAATTTGAGTCTACTACAATTTTTTATAGCTCAAGAAATGAAGTCTAAAACATTATACAACATAAAACTTGTAAAATTGACTCTTTATTATGAAGGTGATTGCAATCTGGAAAATGTAATATGAAGCTTGCTTAACATTGAACGTAATGAAGTATACAGATTCTTTAGGAAAGGACCAGAAAGTAGTAATAACCATGTGAACCATTGTTCATACTTCATAGCTGAAGTCTTCTTTTAGTTCAATTTAATGATATTTACATAATTTTATTTTATATATACAATGTTCAACATTTTGAACTAATAATATTTCTATACAATTTAATTTTATAATAACAATCAAATAATTTAGAACAAAAATATATTGATGTGTTATATACATAACATATTTTTCAATATCATGGATTAAAAACGTAACAAGTAACATGTCATTACAGTATTAAAAATGCAACAACTGACATTTCACTCTGTTATGAAAAATGTATCTAATACTATATAGCTACGAAGAGAAAAAAATGTAAATAAAAACTATTTACCTATGTTTTCTAATGCTTTAGCTATAAAACATTTTCGTAGTATTAGCAACGATTTTTAGAAATGTCACTTGTAATATTTATTTATTGGGAAATGATGATGCTTTATGCTATAAAACTAAAATGTTAACAAAAATTATAAGCAAAGTTTTTTAAACAATTGGCTATAGTTTTTTTTTGGTAACTAATTGTCTTCTTTGTTGTAGAGTAATGTGTCGATATCAGTTTGAGGTGAAAATAGATATCGATCAAATCATGATACTCTTGTAAAACAAGTAGTTTGTATGCATATTTACACATCTTAGGCACAAAGAGAATTTAAAATTTTGATATTATTATTGGGGCTATTAATGGCAATCACTTGTTACCATACTTCAAAGATGTCAGGTTTTCTACTAATACAATATTCTGTGATCAAGCTGGTTCCTTGGCATTGATAATTGAAGATGAGGGCCAAGTCTCCCTTTCTATCTCACTCTTTCCTTACAAGTTGTGCCATATATATCTTCTTTTATAATTAAAGATTAGGGCCAAGTCTCCCTTTCTATCACACTCTTTTCCTTGCAAGTTGTGCCATATATATCTTCTGTTTCCTTTTTGGATGAAAAGGGGGCATTAGCCCAATGTATAAACAAAAATAGAAACAGAACCAAGAAATACAAAGACGAGGTATGGTGGCCCCAATAGCATCACCGAAGAGGTAGCAATTAAGTTCCCCCAGGCATTGATCTAGACTATGGCGTCCTAATGGGAATTCGAGCGCATAATTTGCAAGCAAATCCGCACACAAATTTCCTTCTCGATAAACACATTGGACAACCACTATCCAACTTGGTCAGAGCAGGCTATAGGTATCCCTCATAAGTGTATCGCTGATGCTTCGAGAGTTGGTCCCCTTTGTCAAGAGTCATACACCAGTATCCGAGTCTAGCCCAAGTATTAACTTGCAAACTCCATGTCGTTATGATAACTCCAAACCCGATGCTACCGTCCATAATTCTATTAACAGTGATGTTGTGATGGCTAATTATACACATAGCCGGCCACCTACTTACCACAATCATCTCCCAAAATTCCTCCTGCACCAGCAAGGTCGGGATTACCCTTTGTTGCCCAAAGTTGTTGAGGTTGTGCCATCCTATTGGCGGCTTCTCCCATTTGATCTCTTTCCACTCCTTCCTCCTCACAAAGGGTGTAGACTCTAGGGAGGTCATTAAGCGAGTAAAAGTGGACACAATTCTAAAAACTCTAGCTACATCTAACTTTTCATACTACCCTATTGATCTAAAAACCTCCTTATTTCTGTTCTTCCAGATGGCCCGTGTGATAGTACCAAACAATAAGGGCTAGGGAATAAGGTCGTCCTACCTGCTAGGGACAGACAGGTTACTAAGCATCCAATGTTTCAACGTTGGCCCAAAGAACTACACCCTCCATTGAGCCGGAAGCAACTGAAGCCATATGTTACGAGTTGTCACATAGTCTCTGATAGTGTGTAACAGGGTCTCTGGATGGGAGTTACGTCGTGGATAGGTGTTGTTCTCACTCATGCCACGTCTGTATCTGGCTTATTGGCTAATAGTTTATCATATGCCGTTAGCTATAGGAAACAACGAATTCTATAGGGACTGCACCATCTTCAAATGCATTGCCAAAGGAAACCATTAGAGCCTACATTGCTTGACGTAAAAAAGCTATAAGCAGACTTTACTATGAACTATTTGGTAGGTTCGTGAAGCCATCTCGGTCTATCAGGGCCACGGTCCCTTCTCAGCATCAGAGTGGAAGCAATATTCAGAAGAGCTGATGAGGGGATTAGCTCCGTAAGCTTAGACCAGTCCCACCCACCTAGCTGATCTACGAAAAGCTAAACCTTTTGCTCCTGCATTTCCTCAGGGATGTAACCAAAAGCTTGTACCAACAATGTGGCCCTGCGAGGTAGCCAAATATCCTCCCAGAAATGTACAGACCTGCCATCACCCACTGACCACGAAATTGCCTCCTTGCACCTCTCCCAAACTAACCACAATGCTCTCCATAGCCATGAGGATTTTCCTCGAACCTCAAACTTAGGTATCACTCCATCACAAGTGCTATATTTGCTTGCTAGCACTTGGGCCCATAATGATTGCGACTCATAAATCATACCCCAATAGATTTTGATGAGGTAAATATCACTCTTAGAGGCATCTCATGCCTAGCCCTCCCTCTATGGTCAGGCTCGTAACGATAGGCCACCCTCCATGCTGCCCTAAATAAACGCCTTGTATAAACGTTCAATTTCCTCCATTATACCATAAGGGTTCCTCATCAACTGCATCAAAAAAGATGGGAGAAACTATACCACTGATTGGATAAGGGTGCCATAGATAGATACTTAGCTGATCATCCCTCCAACTGAGTCTTTACCTTATCCACCTCCTTGTAATAAGTATCTCATGTGACCATTCCATTAAGTATAAGGACACCCAAGTAACACCCCATATCCTTAGTCACTATAAAGTTGCATGAATTTTCGATGCCCTATTGATCATCTACATATCTGTTCCTTGAAAAATACATTACTGTCTTAGAGTCTCTCACTCGAAGCCTCGAGGCCTTGTTAAAAGAATCCAACACTGACCTTATCAGGGCGACTTGATCTACGTTCGCTTCACAGACTAATAGGAGATCATTTGCAAACATGAGGTAAAGGACTCCAGGCCTATTATGTCCTACCTTGATCAGATATCAAGCACCATTGTGCACTTCCTTATTAATAAGATGACCAATCGCTCAATGCATAAGACAAACAGTTACGGCGAAATAGGGAATCCTTGTCAAAAATCTCTCCCCATAAAGAAAGCCGAGGTTAGCTCCCCATTCCATAACACCTGGATCTGCGGTGATGTAACACAATCCATTACTAGTCTACACAAGCGTTCTAGGATACTAACCGCTCGAAAGGAGTCTCTAATGAAATCCCATTAGAGGCTATCAAGCCTTCTCCAGATCGGATTTGATAGCCACGAATCCTCGTTTACGTCGTAGGGAGTGCATAATATGAATAACTTCCTGCACTATAATGATATTGTATTGGATATGATTCCCCAGGACAAAACTAGCCTGATTGGGAGCTATCCACTGTGACATTAGCGACTTCAATCTATCCTCAATAGACTTCATAGTCAACTTATGAGACACGTTACAAAAACTGATAGGGTGAAAATTATGAATGACTTTCGGCTGGTGTATCTTTGGGATGAGGATAAGGAATGTCTTATTAAGCTTTGCAACTAATGCATGGTCACTAAAGGCACCCCTAATAAGATCCAATACCAGCTTGCTCACCACCACCCAATTCACTTGATAAAAATAGGCATGGAATCCATCAATTCCCAGGGCCTTCAACGACAACATATCGCAAAGAGACCGTAAAACTTCAACCTCTGTGAATGCACTCCCCAGTCATTTGAGCAAATGTGCCTCTAATGTCGTGAAGAAGTGATCAATCTATGGGCTGGTTCAATCATTGGTTCCTTATAAAACTCTCGAAAGTAATTAGTCATGAAGTCCTTCAAGATCACATCATCATAACACCAATGCCCATCTGTTAGCTGAAGGCCTTTAATCTGTACAACCTTTCTTTTAATAATGGCTTTAGAATGGAAACACTTATTATTTCTATCTCCCATATGAACCCTTTTTCTTCTTACCTTTTGATACCAAAGCACTTCCTCGTGATTTAGATTTTCATCAAGGTTTTGTTCTAGGTCTACCTCCAGGTTTATAAGGAATTAGCTGTTACCATATTAGAGAGCTCATTGAATGCCCACAATTCTATTGAGCAACTTTCACTTCTTCCAAATGATGTTCCCAAACACATCTTTGTTCCACTATTGCAATTTCTTTCAGAACTTATCTAGACGGTTGTTGAGAAGTCCCTCAGCCAGTTAGTTTCTTTCAATAAACTCGTTAAAATGCGGGTGACTTTGCCAATACACCAAAAAAATGAAAAAGTCTCAAATATTGACGGCTCTCGCTGTCCTCCTGGGTGTAAAGCAATAATGGGTGATGATCTAATTTGACTCTAGGAAAGATTTTGACAAGTTCCTCTTAGAACTTGTTGAGCAACCCAGCAGAGCATACCACCCAGTTCAACCTCTTAAACACCCTATCATAGCCTCTAAGTTTTGGTCCCTTCCAAGTGTACGTTGGGCCCCTGCTGCCCAAATAGATCAATTTGCAAGAATCAAGAACTTCTTGAAATCTGTAGCAAGCCGTCAAGTTAGGAGGAGGTCCACCTATTTTCTCATTCATATGAGCTATTTCATTGAAATCCCCAATTGTCAGTCACTCATCCCACGTCATACTCGAGAATGCCTCCAACTCCTGCCACAACTCTCTTCTCAAAGCCTTATTAGGACGTGTATAAACTGCTGAGATCCGACAGCCCCATCTTCCTCCCCAGTCGACTTAGAATTGTAGTACTTGGCTGTGACGTCTAAAGCTCCCAATCGTTACCTCCGATGCTTGCCAACACACCCAGATTCCTCCCAAAAAACCTCTGGCCTCCATCCTTTCAGCCGAGAGCTCCAGGAAGGCTCAAAGTACATTATCTAAAGCTTCTCCACTAATGCATGGTTCTAGGATAATAGCAATGGCTGGTTTATGATCCTGCATAAATTCACGTAGAGTACGTCAAAAATACAAGTCACCTACTCCACAACAATCCCAAGAGAACATCTGCATAAATAAACTGATGGATAGGAAGTAACCACCCTCATGGGTGGCAAGTACCCGTATTGTCATTGATCGAACTAGGCTCCCCAGACTCACCATTGTCAAGTTTACGGTCGTACCCAGTGTCACTACTACCTCTTCCAAGGATAGCACACTGTCCTCTTCAGTTTTTCTTCTCCCATTTGTATCCCTACTCTCACCCCTGACATTCCCCTATAAGTCTGGTTGGTTTCGAGATGGGGAGCTCCAGTCAGTAGGATCACCACACTACAAAAAGTAATACAATCTGCGACATTTTATTAATAAAACATCACGGATTGTGAAGACTTTTCATGATGTTTAAAAAATGTCACGAAAAGTTTGAATTTTATGCAACTTTTTATGAAAACATCACATATTGTTAATAGTTTTTGTGACGTTTTGTCGACAAAACGTCACAAAATACCAACCATGATGTTTTATTGAATAAAACATCGCTGTTGGTTACCTAAAACGTGCATTCTGTTTGGGAGTAAAACACGTCAATTTGGTTTTGTTAAAACGTCGCAGCCGAGTCCCCTTTCCTCCCCCCATATACGTGTTGTTTCCTTCTCCAGATCTGCTCCGTCATTCTTCCTCCTTCAGATTGCTCCATCATGTGTTGTCTGTGTGCTGTTCATCGAGTTGTTGCATCTCCACGCATTGTGATCATCTTCTTCGACGTATTTCATCAAGGTATTTTCATCTTCTCTCTATCTTTTTAATGTATTTTAAGGGATTGGTAGCGAAAGCACATTGTGGTTTGGTGGTTTCAAGTTGGTACGTAGAATTTTAAAGTAAAGAGAATTGATTTGAGAAGGAACATGATGACCAATTGTTTAAAGTAGTTAGTTTCATATCAGTCTAAATGTGAGGGATGAGAGCTTTTTAATAGAGGATGTTAGGGAGTTGACTTTTTTTTAGTTTCTCTAGATGTTTCTCGCGATTTGCAGGTTACAAGGTAGTGAATTGCCATGGGTCTTTTTAGGATTAAGTTTTTGCTAATTTGGTTGCTTCCAAGGTTCCGTCTTTCTAAAGTTTAAGTAATCCTGAGCTCTTTTTATAGTTTTTTTAAATTATGAATTTGGGTTTGATTCTTATATAAAGTACCTATGAATTATGAATTTTTAAATTTCCATCGGATGGCTCTTCTTATACAAAGTACCTATGAATTTGGGTTTGATTCTTATCTTGACAATAGTACTAGTTTTTTCAATTTCAGCTCCTCTCAGTCTAATATTTAGAAACGGCATGTGAATACTTTAACATCCACACGAGACAAGATAATTACCTCAGAAACATAAAAGCTTTAACATTTATTATATTCTTCTTATTGGAGATGGGGGCCCTGGAATCTAGCTAGTTCCTAGTTATTTAGTACAACTCATTCTTGAATGCGTTTAATTCTGGGAATGAATGGCTGTGAATAGGGATGACCAAACATATTGAATTTGGTAATTTTAGGTTCCAATCAAATTCAAAGTAATGTTTGTAACTACTTTCTCTTACTTCCAAGAAAAAACAAAACGCTTAAATGAATTCCCCTTCCTTTAGTGACGTATAAGATAGAAGAATTACTAAGTAGAAAGAAGCAATTTTAAAAAGAAGTTGTGGTTGATGTTTGATGTTTGATGTCTGACGAAACATTAATGTATTGTTTGATGAAAATTCTACTTATGTTTCCTTTCTTGCTATGTTTCTTGGTTACTATACCATAATATTATAAATTACAGTAAAATTCATGTAAACATGTAGGTGATTCACATAGGACCTGGTCTACCCAAGAAGAAGAATAAGGATACAAAAAGTAGCTTAGTACCAACACAACTACAGTCGCGGTACCATCAGCTTCTTGGAAGTGCAGCTGATGAGCCATTTGCTCCTACATAGCTAGAATATCACACACCTGCACCTTGTGAGCCTACTCCAACACCAAGAGATGTCACATCTAGGCCTATTACTCATCCTAGAGATAAGTATACACAACTTACAAATATGCGACGCAATATTTGTTCTTCATCAACTTCTCAGGAGATGCCTCCAGCTTATTATAATCAGTCACCAATAAATGACATTATTCATCCCAGTGTTATTGCTATCTCTGCAAGCATTGCAGGTATGATCTTTCACATCACATTAGTGAAATATATAAATTTAATAATTTGGTTTATCTAAACAATTAAGAGTATGTTATATGCTAATTGTAAAATATTCCTTTGCTATCTTTAGGATCCATGACTGGTCCGAAAAAGACAAGAGGTGTCACAAAAGGACACGGATTGGCAAAGATTAATAAGGTGATAGGTAAGAGAATGGAGATAGAGATCCCCCCCACTGAAGGACAACCAACAAACTCTGTACAGTCTGCCAAATTATCGAGTGAGATTGGTGTGTTATCCTAAACTTCATTACCTGTAAGAACAAAATGGAAAAAAATTACCAATGAGGAGTTGGACATTGCATTTGATAAGTTAGACATAAGTATCCTAAAACTATCTAATTTGTACGTGTTTTCTATATGCCTAAAGCTTTAACCAATAATTTATAATCTTTTGCAGCAACAGTTGGAAGTCAAGGGAATGAGGACAGACAACAAAGTACATGCTGTTGTTAAGAAGTTTCTTTCTTTAAGATCTAAAGATCAAAGATTTCATTTAAAAAAGCATTATACTAAGCACAAAAAGGATGTTAAGCTGCATAATGTGACAGTGGCAAAGTGGATGGATTTATGCGAATATTGGGAGCAATCAATTACAAAGGTTAGTTAATTTGATCACAAAACTTAATTTCACAACTTTATTGACAACTGATTATATTTTAGTATTTATGAAATGTGATTTATAGATGTTATAATGAATTTTGTTACGTTTACGATTAGGTTAAAATTGAAAAAGCCAAATTGGCTAGGAGCCAGGTCAAATGTCGACCAAACTTCGGCTCCAAGGCCTTTGTAATGATACAACATGAGATTGTGAGTTATTATCTTTTTAATTATATTTTACTTTGATTGACATTTCAAATTTTATAATAAATATTACTAGTAATATATTTATATACAACAGAGTGACAAAGATGGAGAAGAGTGTGACTGGATGAAGCTATGGTATTACACTCATTATGATAAAAGTAAATGTCAACAGACAACTACCGAATGTAGAGAAATATGAGTGAGTAAATAGTTCATTTACAAATATTTCTTAAATCAGACTGTGCATCTAATTAATTGTTAATTTTTCAGGAATTAATGCGTAAGGAATTGGCATATTTCATAGAATAAGGTCATCTGATGACAGTGGATGAAGTGTGTGATAAAGTCTTGGGCACTAGATCAGATTACATTGTTGGCATGGATGTTGGGCCTCGACTACAAGGGAAGACTTTGGTCAGAAGAGACTTCAAGATGAACTAGAGGAGTCGAAGAAGGTTAATTAGGAGTTAAGTCTTAAGTCGATGAATTGAATAAAAAAGTTGAACAAATGCAGGATCGATTAACAACTGAAGTCGAACATCAAAAAAAGCTCTTGGAACTTTTATGTTCTACACATAATATTCGTTTAGATTAGATATATGTACTCATATTAATATATTATACACTTATGATGTACTTTTTATATTAATTAGTGTATTATGAGATGTGTGCGAATTGCAATTAAATAATAAATTGTCTGCACGTATGAAATTATTGTGGTACATGAATAATTATTAAAATTAATGATAAACTAAAAAATTGAAGAATTAAATTAATAAAATTCATAAATAATATTAAATTGTTATTAAACAAATAAGTTTATAAAAACATTTATTTAAAAAATAATTATTAAAATTGAAAATTGTTAATACATTCTGTGACGTTTTAAGAAAACGTCGCAGAAAGGTTAATTTTTCAGTGACATTTTTAAAAATGTCAAGGAATGTCAGTGTTTTTTGTGACATTTAACGAGAAACGTCACAAAAACCTTTTGCCTACACCACATTCCGTGACATTTTTTGTGACGTTTTTTAAAACGTCATAAATTGTAATTTGCGACGTTTTTTGAGATTTTGTAACATTTTTTAAATGTCTCAAATTGTGTCGTTTTCTTGTCGTGCCAACCCGACACTGGTCCTGTGCCAGAAGTCGAGTAGATGGACTTCTATCCCTCTCTCATTTAACCCTTACGTCCAACATGTGCATGGGGGAGGGTCCTCCATTCCTCTCACGTTCAGTGCACTTAGCTTACAATAGGCTTGAACATTGTTGCACTACTATGTTTGTAGCTTGTGCAAGTGTCTCTCTCTAGTGGGCCTTCACATAGGCCTTAACGAGCTCTGGTTGGTTTAAGCTATTGACCCACTCACTCCTCCCATGTTGTTTTTGGGCCATTACTTGCACATTAGAAACCCTCAGGCCCAAATTGGGCTATAATGGCGTAAACCCAACTTACACTTTTCCCGTGGCAACACTGCAGCTCGACCCAGTTGCATCCCTAGCCTCCACCTGCTCAATGCACTCATCTGCATTTACCCACACCGAAACTTCACCTTCATTGCTTAGCACATCAAATCAGGATCCTCTAATATCTTACTTGCCTGCAGCTATAGATTTTTCCTGCCAGACACCCTTTGCTCCGTAGGAAATTTCTGAGATTTACGACCATTACCATTCATAAACATCCAAGGAATGAATGGCATTGAATTGGATTGCTTCTCCACTAGCACACTATGGCTAGAACTAGCTACCGCAACAAGTCCTTGGTGATTGCCTTCCGAATTTGTAGTTTTTTCTGCAGGGGCCTCCTGAACCCCAATAATGCAGTTTGCAACCCCTCCCAACAAGCATGCCTCCTTCCGATGTCCATCATGTCCGCATTGGAAGCATACCATCCCCAAGCCCTCATATTCAATTTGACAAAGTCTCGAATGAAAGGACACAGTTGGCACAAGTGGTTTGTCCAGGCTTATTTCCACACAAATGCAGGCAAAATTTCCCTTATTGATGCAGCTGTTTGGTAGTCGATGCAGAGTGGACGTCCCAAGCTAAAGCCAATGTGTCATAACATGGCCTCATGTTGGAATTCCATAGGCAAGCCTAGTACTCTCGCCCAGGTGACCACCTTATCGATTAAGGCCTCACGGGGATGAAAATCAGGCTCCCACTCCTTGACCGTAATGCACTGTATTAGCACAATCCACGATCCTCCGAACAACCCAAAATCCCTATCATCCTTGCTTATTGGCAAATTTTGCAATGAAAAACGCATCTCACTTTTAGGAGTCCACAGCTGAATGAGTCTCTTATGAAGCGTCACATAACCAACCTTTTTGTCCAACACCTTGATAAGCAGGGCCTTACGCCGTTGAACACGAAGAAAGTCAACTTCCTCCTTCGTCACCAAAATTTTTGGACACAAAGTGTCTAAGGTGTCAATCATATTCTTCTCGTCCTCAACCAATCCCAGAAGAAAGAACGGTATAGTGCCCTTGTCCCTGTCGCTGCTGCCCATGAGGATATCTCTATAGGCCCTACCTGTCAAAATCCCTAGTCGCTCAAGCTCAATCAAGTTCACCTTCCCATCCCCCACATTCTTCCCTGGTCATAAAGGTGGAGTTGGTTTCAGCTCTTTCATACTATGGTCCAGTTGATCCACTTCTTCCATTGAGTCATCCCGACCGTCTATTGATGCTGAAATGTTTGGCCCCTTGTGTTTCTTCCAACAGTCATATTTTTTGTACATTGTTGTTTTAATGAGAACTCTAACATGGAGAGAGGTCAGAGCTTCTCTCACTATTTCTTAGGTCGGTATAAGAGGGCACCATATATACCTTCTTTTGTAATTGAAAATTAGGGCCAAGTCTCCCTTTCTATCACACTCTTTTCCTTGCATTGCAAGTTGTGCCATATATATCTTCTTTTATAATTAAAGATGAGGGCCAAGTATCACACTCTTTTTCTTGCAAGTTGTGCCATATATATCTAAACATGAGGGCCAAGTCTCCCTTTCTATCTCATATATATCTCATCAAATAATTTGCCTTTTCCTTGCAAATTGTGCTATATATATTCTCAAATTGAATGTGAGGGCCTAGTCTCCTTTTACATCTCGCCAAATATTTTGTTTTTTCCTTCGATGTTGTACCATATATATCGTCTTATATAATTAAAAATGGGGCCAAGTCTTTTCCTTGGACGTTGTGTCCTATATATCCTCGGAGACTCTTTATTGTTATCTCTTCATCCATATTCGAGCTGTATCGCCATGGCTAACGAAGCAGAAGGTTCAACTAATAATACCATAACAGGAGATAAGTACAGGTCTTTCTTGTATGATGAAGCTCAGACCACTGAGTGGAGACATGGTGGCCCTCCCAGTTACGATGTTGTCAACCATCTCTTTGAAGACGGCCGAACAAAGGTCCTCCCTACTTCTTCATTTTTCTGATCCCCTCTTATTCTGCTTTGTCTTCAACTTATGTGCCTGACAAATAAACAGGAATGGCCGAAAGGATCACTAGAAGAAATAGTGCAAAATGCTATCAAATCTTGGGAAATGGAGGTCTCACATAAGACTCGTTTACAAGACTTCAAAACCATAAACCCTGAGAAATTCAAGCTCGTTGTTAATGGTATACATAATTATATTTGCTTTTCTTCGAAGTTTGTGTAAGTACTAGAACGCATACATCCATAGGAAAAGTGGTTGTATCAATAGATGTTCCTTAGAGTCAAAGCATGTAACCTCTCCCTTTATTTTTGTTTCTAATTTTACTTTAACTCTTTAAATAACTAACAAGATTTGAAACAGCTCAACTTGTCAAACTGCTCTGTTCTCTCTTAGTTAATCTTAGACAATAGTATCTCAACAGCGGAAGAAAATTTCTGTTTTAATTAGGAAGGAGGGGGCTTTCAGCAGAAGAGGTGGTGAAGATAGGGACTTACAATGCTTTGTTAAAGAATAATTTACCGGAGGAGTTTCAGTACTATCGAGCATATGAAGAAAGCTTTGAGTCATCACATGAAGCCTTCATAACTGCATTTCCTCGTGGTTTTGCATGGGAATTGCTTAGTGTCTACTCAGGACCTCCTGTTATTTCTTTCAAGTTCAGGCATTGGGGTTTCTTTGAAGGTCCTTTCAAAGGCCACGCTCCTACTGGACAAAAAGTTGAATTCTACGGATTAGGAGTGCTTAAGGTAAGAATGATCTATACTTCTTTTCAGCCCTTTCTTATTTAATACGTTCTTGGAAAACCGGTTCTATATATCTTTTTTTCCTAACATATTTTTTGACTTTTTGTCATTGTTAACAATTAAGAATCGAGAAACCATATATATATCACTTTTTGTCATTCTTAACAATTAAGATTCGAGAAACCATATATATATATATACTAGTTCAATTATAAATTTGTTATAAAATTATAAACATTATATCTGAATCCTATCCACACTATATCTAAATCACACTGTATCTTATTCTATTTAACTTACCATATTAAAACAAAATAAATTTATGCCTTTAGGCCTTTCATCGAACACTTTATAGGCATAACAAACTCATCCCTAGCTATTAAAAAAAAAAAACTGGTACCTTGCATTCTTCACTAACAGCAACACATTCAGACACAAAATGAACCACTAACACCTAAAATAGACGCAGAAAACATAAACAAAGTCAACCAAAATCGAAAACAAACCCTTCCCTAACAAGAACAAGAAGTAAAATGGTTTGTTTTTAAAGCACCAAGGCCTATATTATAAGATATTTTAAGCTTGAGCCATTGATTAAACTTGAAAAGAAAGTGGTTCTCTTCATTAACAAGGATTTCTCTTAGTCCGAGTTGCTTTTGATGATATTATTACCATGAAATCAAGACAAGAAAGCTAGACATTTATCCAATAAGAAGTCAAAAAGGATCAAGTCCCATTTGGTGGCACCTTCTTTCAAGACTTTAACTAGGGGATTATAATAGAGTTTCCATCTAATAGCTTAAGTAGACAATAATGTAAGACTAGTGGACGAGCAAAATCTCATGAGATTTGGCATAAAGAGCATTTCTTATCTTGAAAGTGGGAAGCAGCATTGTTGTAAGAAAACAGATAGTAGTATAAGGAGATGGAGGAACATTTGCAAGGGATACAATGGAAGGGATAGCTTATGAAAGAGAGGGAAAAGCTTTTTAAGTTTGAAGGAATAGGTTTGTCATGAAGTTGAAAAAGGATAAAATTAGAAAATTAATATAAAAACAATTAAAAATTTTATTCTAAAAAATAAATTTACGAGTGGGAAGAGAAGAAAGAGCAGAAGAAGAGGAATTAGAAGGAAAATAAGTTAAAACAATGGAGGAAAGGAAGACAGACCAAGTAACAAAACAAAAGCTAGATGTTGGAGAACTATAATAAGAAGAAGAGAGTGGGGACTTTGTTGGAAATAAGTAAGGGTTTAAGAGGTAGACACAAAAAATGGTTTAAAATGTAAAAAAAAAAAGTAAAAAAGAGAACAATAGGAAAACAAGCTTAAACAATCTCAGACACCAGAAAGATAAGCTAAAACTAGTAAGATTAGTGGCTACATAGTTCATATAGGATTCAAAGAGAGAAGCATTAATTTCGCTCTCTAAAAATCACTAACAGACAGCGAATTAACTTTCAACTTATATTTCTCTATGAAATGAGAACTTCAAATATTATGCTTAAGTTAACTATGATCTTAAGATAAGTTAATAAGCTAGGTTAATAATTTTAATAAATTAATAAGATAATATTTCGTTTAAAATATCATATACATCCTTTTTGAAAAATTAAATAATATATTACTCAAATAGGGAATGCAGGGTTACTTGCACATTTGAAGATTGTTGCACCACCTAATTCATGCATTGCATGGCATATTACTATGCCATTCCTTGTTGTGTAAGGGATTTAGGGCTTGCATAAGTCTTTGATGATTGCCTAAATTTTTTATGAGTAGTTACATGTGAAGAATAGGTGTTTAATAGTTTCCTTATCTCGATTATGCAATACGCATATCTTTATGACTCATAGGCATTTCCTAAGTTGGGACAATGTATTAAGCTTTCCTTTTAATGGCGACCACATCATCATGGATGCTCTAGGACATGCTTGGTGGTTTAATTTTCTCTATATTACCTTCTCTTCTAGTTTTCTACAGTAAATGTTTACAACATTATTTTCATCATCCATATCTTGGTCTAGTTGACTCAGTATGGGTTGAGTGCTATTACTATTTAACAACTCATTGATACAAGAACTAGATAGCCTCGTGCACTTTTGTGCCTATTAGAAACACATCTTTTAGACATTTGAGTTCCTAGACCTACTTCAAAGATCCTAAACAATAGCAATTATCATGTCAAAATATTGTTTTCTCCCATTCCCTACCTAATTATTAAATTCAACTACATAACTTATGTTTAAGTTTAAATAATTAAGTCAAGGTCCATGAGAACTTAGGACTAGGCATCATTAACTAGAACTATAGGTTTTTTTATGAGGTAAGAGTGTATCCAATGTAGTGACTCCCTATGCTTTAGAATCCTCTATACCCTTTTCAGCATGAGAGTTTGCTTTAAAGTTCTTCTAACTATGTTAACAAGTCCCCCTTCTTTTTGATCCTTGCAAATCTTGTACCCCCTAACTTTAGCACTGAATTTGAACTATACATTTCTTTTCCAAATAATCTCCTCAACATCTATTCTACTCCTTGGTAAGGCTTTTGGTAATCCAAATATAAGAACTCCATTATACATGTAGGTTAATGAGGATAGATTTTATGAGTTACAATATACCTGACATAAATAAAAATTGTGAGCTCTAGCTGGAGATCCTCAGTTTTATCCTCTCTAATAGTGGTCTAAGGTCACTATAGTTTGTCCTTCTAGTGGTAGTGGGAACACCTAGATAGGTGATAGGTGGTTTGGAGGATTTGATGCCTGAGATTTGGGCTAGCCTACTAGACATATGATATGCACTGGATGGGATGATCAGCTAGCTTTATTGTTTGTTAATGGCCAATCCAGATAGGGATTGGGAAATGTTATGACCAATTGTAAGTTAAGTTAATTAAGCTTAGATCAGCTTTTAACGATAAAATAAAGTCATAGTGATAAAATTGTTATTTTCATTCCTTTACATTTGAAGTGATATTTTAATTGATGATCCCTCTGCTAACCATGCCTTTAATAAGTTTTACTAAAACCTTCATGGCTTTGGTGAAGAGATAAGGAGACAAGAAGTCTCCTTGATTAATGCCTCTACAACTTCCTTATCTCCATAATATTAGTGTTGTAATTCATTTTCTCTTCGAAAATAAGTCCTATTATATCTCATTTCTATTTTTTAATTACATTTAAATTTTGGAGGTACTTTAATCGCACTAAAAAGTTAAAAGACTTTGTGTTATTTAAATACAGTTATAATTGTATTTATTTTTAGCTAATTCAAGATATGTTATTTATTGAATTAAATAAATTAAGTTCTATAATATAGATAAAATATAAAATAGTGTTATGACTATTTGGCTTTCAATTTCAAACTCCACATACCCTACCTTAAGATAATGGATAAGCATCAAAATAAAAAACAACCAAAATCAACCATAAAAGATTATTACTCTTTGGGCGTTTGCTATATGTCATGAAGTGATCATCAAAGTGCCGACTTGTCATGAAGTGATCATCAAAGTGCCGACTTGACAGGTGGATGAATCGTTGAGGGCAGAGGACGTTGAGGTTTATTTCGATCCTTCAGAGTTAATGGGAGGCCTGCTGAGAGGACCATCTGTCTCTTGTGAAACTGCAACTGCAACTGCAACTCATGGTTGTCCATTTTCCAAGTAAACGGAGATTGATATTATATATGTAATAATGAGGGAAGTCAACCGTATCAAATAGTGCCTGAACATCTTATCTACTTTCGTTTTCGTTTCTATTGCGTCCACATGTTCTAAAAATCAATACCAATATAATTACCAATATGCCGGGCCTTTGCCGTACATTTTTATTTTCTATTTCGCACACCCACAAATATACGGACACACGCAAAATATATATATATATATATATATAAAAGCTTTTTTAAAAAGTAAATAATGAAATTAAATATAAAAAAGTATAAAAGCATTCTAAAAAAAACTGTTAGACAAGGTCAAAATAACCGAAGAATCTGTAGGAAGGCTAAAAGCAAAGCCATCATCCTAAGAAAACTATCGAAGGGTCAGTATAAAAGGATAAGAGCTCGAGCGAGATTAGACAAAAAAAAAAGAAAAAAAGAAAAGGAACTTATGGTAAATTATGATGGATTTTC
>JAOSBN010000009.1:886581-954096 GCA_027563595.1 Erythroxylum suave
ATAAGAGCTCGAGCGAGATTAGACAAAAAAAAAAGAAAAAAAGAAAAGGAACTTATGGTAAATTATGATGGATTTTCAGTTTCAGTTGTCTTTTCGTTTTATATTTAGATTTAATCTTTTGTTACTCGTCACTTTCTCTTGGGGAGATATTTTTGCTTTCTTGGTGATTAGATTTAGTTTGATGTAAGTACGGGGAAGTGATTAAAGAGTTGGGTGGAGCATCCTTTGAGGTGGACGAATCGTTGAGGGCAGAGGACGTTGAGGTTTATTTCGATCCTTCGGAGTTAATGGGAGGCCTACTGAGAGGACCACCTGTATCTTGTGAAACTGCAACTACAACTGCAACTCATGGCTGTCCATTTTCCAAGTGAATGGAGATTAATATTATATATGTAATAATGAGGGAAGCCAGCCGTATCAAATAGTTGCTGAACATCTTGTCTACTTTCGTCTTTATTGCGTATACATGTTCTAAACAAAAACGGTACCTATATAATTATCAGTATGCCTGGCCTTTGCCGCACATGTTTATTTTCTATTTCGCACACCCACAAATATATAAAAGTTTTTTTAAAAAGTAAATAATGAAATTAAATATAAAAAAGTATAAAAATATTCTTTAAAAAAAAAACTGTTAGACAAGGTCAAAATAACTGAAGAAACTGTAGGAAGGTTAAAAGCAAAGCCATCATCCTAAGAAAACTATCGAAGAGTAAGTATAAAAGGATAAGAGCTTAAGCGAGATTAGGAAAAAAAAAAAAAAAGGAACTTATGCTAAATTATGAGAGATTTTCAGTTTCAGTTGTCTTTTCGTTTTATATTTAGATTTAATCTTTTGTTACTTGTCACTTTCTCCTGGGGAGATATTTTTACTTTGTGATCAGATTTAGTTTGATGAAAGTACGGGGAGTGATTAAAGAGTTACGTGGAGCATCCCTTGTTCTCTTTAAAGCACTTTCCAGGTTCATTAAGTATTTGCATTTTCTTTATCGCTACTCGGTAGGTTTCAATAATTTAAAGTCATTTTTTATTTTGTACAAAAGTTTAAGAAATAATTATACATTATAAATCAAATCATAATGAGATTATAATTATAAAATTTATATTGCATTTATGTGCTATCCATAAACTGTTTTTAACTATTGTTCTATTAAGATTAAACATTAATATAATGTAAAAAGACTAATAATCGTTATTGTTTTTTTTTAAGTAGTCGCTCTCATAGACTAAAGTATGAAAATACTTAAATAAATAGATGGGTGTTAGATAGAAAACAAGCTCACATAACTGGTCCCATATGGTAAATTCAATTAGAACATTACTTGTATATTTGTGCAAATTCTGATTGTGATGATTGTATAAGTGATCATTTCACTCTAGATCTTCAAAGTTATCTTATACAGGGATTGTTGTATTTTGACATTATTTATGACTTGTTCTAGTCAAGGATATCTCAATCGATAGTCATTGAATGTAAGATGAAACTATATGAAGATAGTTTAGTGATCAATATAATTAGATTCATCACCTTAAAGCAGTTAGAGATAATGTTTCATTGTTCTCAATTAGCATTGATTCTAAAAAACCTAGGTCAAGTTAGAATAACATTCTGTAAAATAGTTTACAATTGTCATTAATTGAATCAATAGCTAATGATAGAAAACTAATATGATTGAACTTAAAATAAAGTAGACATTAATTTTATGCTCTATGACATTGTATGATGAAATGATTGAATTATGCAAAAAATATGCACAAAAAGGTTAGTTAAAACCATTTTGACATTCCTAAATTTTTGGGTAATCATGATATGTTGTTAGACTCAAACCTTGATTTATGAATATATATTAGTTAATGAGAGAATTAAAGATAATTAAAAAGAGTTTACTTTATCAACCCTAAATATGGTTTAAGTTTATAATTTATATCCATTCCTCATATATTTGGAAACCTAATGTGTCATACTTAAAGAATGAGTTGAAGAGAGAAAAAATATTTTAATCAAATTGAAATTGACTGTAAAGTTTTAATCAAGTTCCTATACCTTCAGCAAAGTGCTTTTTGGTCGTCTAATGTCCTGTATTGCAACAACACGCCTTAGGATCATGATCTTGAATCTAAAATCCTCTTGTGCCTTTATCAACTCTGCTATTTGATGCTGCAGCTATTGGATTCGCGCCTCTAACATATCGATTCAAGTGTTGTAAGAAGTGACTTCCCTCCTCCTCTTGAGGAATCATCCAATGAGTGACTCCACTCAATTGACACGTTCCATCAAATTGCTTCCTCCCACCATTTCTAAATTAGGCTCTAATATGAGTTGTTACAAAGGTTTTCCTTCAAGCACAAACTTGCCTCACATGATGGGCTAACCCCTTTGCACAATAATCTCACTTAACTCTATTAAAGTAAGATTCAGTTTTGTCTCGTAATCGTCGACAAACCTACATGTTCTCAAACGCCTCATGTCCCTTTTAGTGTTTCACTCTCACACCCTTGTAAGAAAACTGTGAAAGAACTAAATATTCGTAGCAACAAAGAACACGAAAAAGAGATATGACAAATGCCAACCTTTATTACTTCCCTCAAAGTATACAAAGGAATGATCTCTCACATCTCTAAATGTCTTCGACGCTCACTTCTCTAAGTGTCTCTCTCTGAGAAGAGCAATGCTTAAATGAACTATTTATAAGCATCTCCAGATGATTAAGTTAGAATCCTAATAAAACTCTACGTCACAATCTTGACCTATCTTATCCATAAACTATTCCTAATCATTGTTCTATTAAGACTGAACATTAATGGAATGTAAAAAGACTAGCATATATTATTTTTTTTATAAAACAGTAATCGATCATATGGATTATAGATACTTGAACAAATTGGTGGTTGTTGGAGGGAGAACAAGTTCACATAACTGACCCCATATGAGAAATTCAGTTAATAAATTACTTATATATTTGTGCAAATTCTAATTGTGATGATTGTATAAGTGGTCCTTTCACTTGAGATCTTCAAGGTTATCTTGTATAGGGATTGCTATATTTTGACGCCACTTATGACTTATTTTAGTCGCTGATATCTCAGTCGATAGTCATTGAATCCTAATAAAACTCTATATCACAATCTTAACCTATCTTATCCTTATCGGATTACATCACACTAACCAATAGAATGACATCTCCATCTAATTAAGACTTCATCTAATAGGATTAATCTACATCACAATAATAAGATAAAAGATTACATCGATCTAGGAATGATCTATTTGTATCCACGAAGATCTCCTCTATCTACAGATGATCCTTCCATATTATCTTTATCTCTTAGAGAGATGTTCATCCACTATGATCTTATCTACCACATCATCCAAGATCTCGTCAACTCTATCCGTTGATGATGATTCATCCAAGTCAATAGCACACTGGTCTATCCAATGCTTTCCCATGCTAGCTCCATTAGCCATGGTCTGTATATTTGAGCACACACTAAGTCCTTAGTCTTTCAAGAACCTAGCCTTAGCCATGTCAGCTCATACAAGGTTTGAAACTCTCCCAAAACTTACACTATGCTTGATCTACTTGCTAAGTCACCATGGAAATCTTTAATATTCACATCATGTATGTGGTCCAGTTAACTTTCCACTCAATCTCCATCTTAAGCCTTCTTTTGGTCTTATAATTGAATCTAGCATCTCGTCTAAGACTTCCGCTAATGTGCACCAATGCATCTCAATACTTGACATTGCCCATTTTTTCTCCTTGCCTCTTCTCAAGTCTTTGCCTTGTTCCATTGTTTCGCATGTCAAACATTGGTCAAGGCTCACCAATGCCCACATGATTCCACCATCTTAGACTTAGGGGTCTAATAGTAAGACTCCTCTTCTGTCAAGATCATGATTTTAGAATTCATGCTCAAATCAGTTATAAAGATGGTGCATAACACCTTACTAATTTACAAAGTGAACACGATACCTTTATAACAGGGTAAGTAGTTGGGCAGAGTGCATCTCCATCACAAATTCTGAAGCATATTTCACTATTTAATATTAATGATTTCCTTACATCTGCAGTAATGAGGGCAAGCAATATTACCCATCTTTCCATCCCAATTTCATCCATCAGATATGATCGAGTTCGATTTTGATAAGGTGATAAAACAATCCTTTTATTTCTGCTTCCATCATGTGATTTTGCTGGATCTTTATCTTGCATTCCTTTGGAAATGTATTAAAAAATCTAATTCATAACACCACCATACATATTCCAGATATACTTTTGATAGTAAAATGCTCTCATCTGTTACAGTTATTTCAAGTGTCAGTGGTGCAATACCAAACCATTAAACCTATCATACGTATGCATCTTTTCGTGTCAAGGTCTCTTTCGAAATTTTGGAGAAGAAAGAAGAAGTTGGCTCCCAGTATGAAAATTTTTGCAAGTTCACAATTGTGGAAGTTCGCAAGAATTTTGTCCAACATTAACTTAGAGCAGCAAAGGGAAGTTTGAGTTTAGTACAATTTTTTATAGCTCATGAAATGAAGTCCAAAACATTATACAACATAAAACTTGTAAATTTGGCTCTTCATTATAAAGGTGATTGTAAGATATGGAAAATATAAAATGAAGCTTGCTTAACATTGAACATAATGAGTATACAGATTGTTTAGGAAAGGGACAAAAAGTAGGAATACCGATGTGAAGCATTGTTCATACTTCATAGCAGAAGTTTTTTTTTGTTCAGTTTAATTATATTTAGATAATTTTATTTTTATATATACAATGCTCAACATTTTGAACTAATAATACTTCTGTACGATTTAATTTTATAATAATAATAACATAATTTAGAATAAAAATACATTGATGCTTTATATATAAAACATATTTTTCAATATCATAGATTAAAAACTTAACAAGTAACATGTCGTTACATTATTAAAAATGCAACAATTAACATTTCGCTAAGTTATGAAAAATGTGCCTAATACTATATAGCTATGGAGAGAAAAAACGTAAATAAAAACTATTTACCTATGTTTGTATAATGCTTTAGCTATAAAAATTTTTTGTGGTATTAAACGTCACTTGTAATATTTAGTTACGGGGAAATGATGATGCTTTATGCTACAAAACTAAGATGTCACAAAAAATTATAGGCAATGTTTTTTAAACAATTGGCTGCAGTTTCTTCTTTCTTTTCTAGTTTTTGCGAGCAATTGTCTTCTTTGCTGTAGAGTACTCTGAAATGTGGAGATATTAGTTTGAGGTGAAAATGGATGTCGATCAAATCATGATACTCTTGTAAAACAAGCAGTTTGTATGCATATTTACGCGTCTTAGGCGTAGAGAGAATTTAAAATTTTGAGATTATTATTGGGGCTATTAATGACAATCACTTGTTACCAAACTTCATGCCGTTACCATACTGCTTCATGCCGCTTTTAATATTCCGCGATCAGACTAGTTCCCTGGCATTGATAATTGAAGATGAGGGCGAAGTCTCCCTTTCTATCTCACCAAATATTTTGCCTTTTGCTTGCAAGTTATGCCATATATATCCTATTTTATTTTTTTGATCTTAATATATATCCTATTTTATAATTGAAGATAAGTCCCTAGTCTCCCTCTCTATCTCGCCAAATATTTTGTCTTTTCCCTTGAAGCTTTGCCATATATATCCTCTATAAAAGAGACTATTTATTGTTATCATTTCATCCATATTCGAGCTATATAGGCATGGCTAACAAAACAGAAGGTTCAACCAATAACACCATAACAGGAGACAAGTACAGGTCTTTCTTGTATGATGAAGCTCAAACCACTGAGTGGAGACATGGTGGCCCTCCCAGTTACGATGTTGTCAACCATCTCTTTGAAGACGGCCGAACAAAGGTCCTCCCTACTTCTTCATTTTTCTGATCCCCTCTTATTCTGCTTTGTCTTCAACTTATGTGCTTGACAAATAAGCAGGAATGGCCAAAAGGATCACTAGAAGAAATAGTGCAAAATGCTATCAAATCATGGGAAATGGAGGTCTCGCATAAGACTCGTTTACAAGACTTCAAAACCATAAACCCTGAGAAGTTCAAGCTCATTGTTAATGGTACACATAATTAAATTTTCTTTTCTTCAAAGTTTGTGTAAGTCCTAGAACGAATACATCCATAGGAAAAATGGTTGTATCAATAGATGTTCCTTAGAGTCCAAGCATGTAACCTCTCCCTTTCTTCTTTATTTTTGTTTTTAATTTTACTTTTAACTCTTTACATAACTAACAAAATCTGAAACAGCTCAACTTGTCAAACTTCTGTGTTCTCTCTTATGGTTAATCTTAGACAATAGTATCAACTTATACCGTTTGTGAGGCACTTCTCAACAGCGGAAGATAATTTCTGTTTTAATTAGGAAGGAAGGGGCTTTCAGCAGAAGAGCTATTGAAGATAGGGAGTTACAATGCTTTGTTAAAGAATAATTTACCGGAGGAGTTTCAGTACTATCAAGCACATGAAGAAAGCTTTGAGTCATCACATGAAGCCTTCAGAACTTCATTTCCTCGTGGTTTTGCATGGGAATTGCTTAGTGTGTACTCAGGACCTCCTGTTATTTCTTTCAAGTTCAGGCATTGGGGTTTCTTTGAAGGTCCTTTCAAAGGCCACGCTCCTACCGGACAAAAAGTTGAGTTCCACGGATTGGCAGTTCTTAAGGTAAGAATGATCTATACATCTTTTCAGCCCCTTCTTATTTAATACGTCCTTGGAAAACCGGTTCTTTATATCTTTTTTTCCTAACATATGTTTTGACCTTACGTTATTGTTAACAATTAAGATTTGGGAAACTATATATATACTAATTTAATTATATATTTGTCATAAAAGTATAAACATTATATCTGAATCCTATCCACATTATATCTTAATCACTCTGTGTCTTAGTCTATTTAACTTACCATATTAAAACAAAATAAATTTATCCCTTTAAGCCTTTCATTGAACACTTTATAGGCATCATAAACTCATCCCTAATTATTAACAAAAACACTAGTATCTTGCATTCTTCACTAACAGCAACACATTCAAACTCAGAATGAACCCCTAACACCTGAAATAGACGTAGAAAACACGAACGAAATCAACCAAAATTGAAAACAAACCCTTCCCTAATAACAACAAAAAGAAAAATGAAAAACCAAGTGGAAAGGAGGAATAACTAACCCCCTAATGGATGACTAGCCGGAGAAAGTGGCGAGGACGATGGTATATAACCAAAGAACATCAAATGATGACGATGGTGAGGTTGAAGAAAGGCTTTTCGAAATTTTTCATAGAGCAGATGAAATGCAAGAAGGAGGGGTCGACTTGTGTTAAAATGTGAAAAAGAAATGACATCGTTTGTGGTTAAACAAATGACATCATTTTTCCTTTGAATTAAAACAATAACCCGACATTCTGTTAGTAAATTGCCGATAAATAGAAATTTTGTTGGTATTTCTTGCAGGGAATCGTTGGCGCCTATTTTGACGACAACTTTCACTGATTCGTCGCTAACTTTTGTTGACAAAAGTTTTGCCTCCTCCTTTACAGACAAAGTTTTTTTTTTCCCGTCACAAAGCACCTTTTTTCCTGACAACTATATTGATAAAAGGCATGTTCTATTGGTAATGTGCTATGAAATTTGTTCCATCGGTAAACTTCTGTCAGTGATTTACAATTTTCCCATAATGACAAATGCTTCCGTGTCTCCCTTGAAGGCTGATCAAGGAGAACAAGTAGAAAAAAATGTATGGTTTAGTTTGGTAAAATGTCAAGCAACTTGATTTGCTTCTTTCATACATCAACCCTTCTCTTTCCATGTAATTGTTGTTGGTATATTACAACCATAAGAGCTAAGTTGTGAGGTGTTATCTTTCACACTTTCTATCCATCTCTGTAAAATCTTAAGAATCAGATTCCACCAACATAATCTATCATATTAAGTATCTATAGTTGATAGAAATCGTACAACTTCCATCCATCACTAGAATCCTAACAATCTTCTACTCTTTTTCCAATATTGTTGTCGAAGAATTTCTCTAAATTAAGGTTATTAAAATTTTATTTAGCATCCAATTATTCGCCTAGAACAACGCAAACTTACCTCTGCTCACATTCTACCGAATATGCTTTACTAATTGACTTGATTCCAGCTTGAAGCAAAACACTTCTAGGTTCACTCTCCTTGTTTTCTTAATTTTATGCTCTTCATTCTCTTTATCAAATTTTCATCTTTACACCTTCCACACATGATTTTTCTTCCTTTCTTATTATTAGTTATTTAGGTGGGCTCCTTTTCTGGCAGCTAACAAGAAAGCAATCAAAAGTCTCTTTGACCACCACCCTGCTTACATCTTGCTTATCCCAACTATTTCCTTGCTTCCTTAGGCTTCCCATGTCTTCTTACTCTTATGTCCCTTCTCTCCTCTCCTAAATCTTCTCCCTATGTTGTTATGGAACATAAGGCTTTTGGTTATGGACTTGTTCCTACCCCCTTTGTCCCTATTTCTATGACACTCACTATTTATATTGAGGATTCCTACCTACTCTAAGGAAGTGATGTAACAACCCTTACTAAACTTAACCCAACGACCTTGCTAAACCAACTAAGTGAACTTAGAGTTAAGTACTAGGTGATGCTTCATCAACCTTTGGCTGTTAACTATTTTTTACCCTATTATTGGGTCCTCTTCCTTCAGCTCCCCATTGATCTCTCCTCTAATTAAGTTGTCATAAGAAGTGGGGCAAAATTTTAGAGCATATAAGTAGGGTACTTTGTTGATGAAAGAGTTGCATTTTTAGTGGGGCCATCTAGGGCCTTGGAAAACTACTCTAGATCATATTTGGATAATAAATTGCTTAATGATGATGAACAAATGCTATTCAACTTCTCGGATACCCTGAGCTTGTATAAAGTATTGGAAGGGGCCCCTATCAAATTATGAGAAAACCTCTTCTTATAATAAAATGCACGTCGAAGCTAAGTCTAAGGAAAACTGGAGCATATACTTTTGTGGGTTTAATTTCATAGCCTTCCTATAGAATACTAGACAATAGCTGGGTTAAGTCACCTTACAAGTGTGATAAGGCATCTTGTCTATATATATAAGCATAACTCCACAAAGATACGTGTTGGATTTGTAAGAATATGTATGGAAGTAGCCATGAAAGTGGATCTTCCTCAGGTCATGTCAATCATTAGGTTAGATGAACAATGATCTTTTACAAAAGAGATAATTGAAATTAGATATCAATGAGAACAACAAAATATATGAAAATGATTTGGAGAAATACAAAAAGTGAGTATAAATTAAGCTTTTAGAAGATATGCTTAATATTCAACAATGTAAAGGAGAAGGAACTGCTGAAAATGATAAGGCAAATACTTGATAAGTGAATGGAAAATGCTAAATAAGTGAATAAGATTGTTCCTTCAATTTTACCCCCTAAATCTCTAACTTTCCGAAATTTAAAATCTAATAAGCAAACAAATTAAAGACACTCTAAAGAGCGCATGGAATCCGTTTAGGTTAAATCTAAAAAAAGTGACATAATTGGTAAAGGTCCTGAGGATAAGGCAATAAGTCTTGATCATGGGAAAAAATGGAAAAACAACCGTGAAAATAAGAAGAAAGGATCTTAGACCCATATATTATCTCCGTATTAATGGTCTATAACTTTAGAGGCATGAATTACAGAAGAAGAAATAGATAATTGTCAATTATCTAAGATTAACATTATATTATAAAGCTTTTGGAAACAATGGTAAAAGTTCTTAATATGCAACATTTCAAGGGGATTTAAAGAAAAAGTTGTGAAATAATCAATAATCATTAGTTTCACTTTAATCGTAAAATCATGATCAATTACGACCCTAATAAGGTTAAAGTGAACTAGGTTTCATCTTAAGATTAATGTCTTTTTGGAAGTGCAACATCCAGATGAAATCCTTACAGTCACATTTATGCCATGCATCTAACCTAAAATTTCAAAGAAGGCAACTGTGGAATCATCTAAAATTGATAGGGTCTTTTATAAACCAACCTATCAATAAAATATCATATATAACCTTTTTGAAAAATTAAAGAAAATATTGCTCAAATAGGGAATGCATGGTTCCTTGCACATTTTAAGATTATTGCACCACCTAACTCATGCGTTAAATGGCATATTACTAGACCATTCCTTGTTGCGTAAGGGATTTGGGGCCTGCATAAGTCTTTGATGATTGCCTAAATTTTTTATGAGTTGCTACATATGAAGAGTAGATGTTTAATAGTCTCCTTATCTTGATTATGCAATACGCATATCTCTATGACCCATAGGGATTTCTTGAGTTGGGACAATGCATTGCGCTTTCCTTTTAATGGCGACCACATCATCATGGATGCTCTAGGACATGCTTCCTTAAACCACACTAATTTTCTTTATATTACCTTCTCTTCTAGTTTTCTAAAGTAAATGTTTACAGGATTATTTTCATTATCCATATCTAGGTCTAGTTGAATTAGTATGGGTTAAGTGATATTACTGTTTAACAACTCATTGATATAGGAACTATATAGCCTCTTGCAGTTTTGTACCCATTAAAAACACATCTTTTAGATATTTGAGGTCCTGGACCTCCTTCATAGATCCTAAATTGTAGCAATTATCATGTCAAAATATTGTTTTTCTCTGATTCCACACCTAATTAATAAATTCAACTCCAAACTTATATTTATGATTAAATAATTAAGTCAAGGTCCATGAGAACTTAGGACTAGGCATCATTAACTAGAACTATAGGTTTTTTATGAGGTAAGGGTATATCCAATGCAGCCATAATGACTCCCTATACTTTAGAATCCTTTATACCCTTTTTAGCTTGAGAGTTTGGTTTAAAGTTCTTGTAAGTAGGATAATAAGTCCCCCTTCTTTTTAATCCTTGCAAATCTTATACCACCTAACTTTAGCATTGAATTTTAACTATACATTTCGTTTCCAAAGAAATCTCCTCAACATCTATTCTACTCATTTTGTAATGTTTTTGGTAATCTAAATATGAGAGCTCTATTATACATGTAGGTTGATGAGGATGGATTTTATGAGTTACAATATACTTGATATAAATAAAAATTGTGAGCTCCAACTGGAGATCTTCAGTTTTATTCTCTTTAATAGTGGTCTAAGGTCACTATAGGTTGTCCTTATAGTGGTAGTGGGAACACCTAGATAGGTGATAGGTGGTTTAAAGGATTTGGTGCTTGCTAGCCAACCAAACATATGATATGGACTGGATGGGATGTTCAGCTGGCTTTATTGTTTGTTAGTGGCCAATCTAGATCGGGGTTGGGAAATGTTATGACCAATCGTAAGTAAGTTAATTAATATTAGATCAATTTTTAAAGATAAAATGAAGTCATAGTGATAAACTTGTTATTTTCATTCCTTTACGCTTGAAGTGATATTTTAATTAATGATCCCTGCTAACCATGCCTTTAATAAGTTTTACTAAAACCTTCATGGCTAGTGTGAAGAGATAAGGAGACAGAGGGTCTCCTTATTTAAGGCCTCTGGCTCTTTTAGTCATCTCTTTCGGTTGCCTATTGATGAGGATTCCGTGTAATACTATAGTGATATATTGTTTGATCTTTGAATAAACTGAGTTGGGAAGTTCAGTGCCTAGGAATTTTAATGAAAAATTCCAATCTATAAATTCTTAAGTTGTTTAAACCCTAATTGCATAGTTCTTAGGAGAAGTTTTCCTTGATTAGTTCTTAAAAAGTTCTTGTATGAACAAAATATTGTCATGTATTGATCTTTCCTAGATGTAAGATCCTTAATTAAGCGTTGGTTTTTGCTTATTAGCTAGTATCTTGACTATCACTTTCTAAATAATGTTGCAACATAAAATAAGCTAATATCACTTTAAGATTTTGGAGCTTTTACCTTAGGAATGAGAGTTATGAATTTCTTGTTGACTTTGCCGGCATTCTTCGCTCCTCAAAGATCTCTTATACCTACTTCCACCATAGTCTTCCTGTGTGCCTTACTAGGATCCATAGAGTGTGTAATCCTCTCCATTTTAGAATTGACAACAATTTTGATTAGAAGGTCTATCAATTATGTTGATAGTTGATCCATTATGATGGATTTAATGTTATTGATATTTGAGATGGCATTGGTGCTAGATCCTTAAGAATTGACAAAAAACCATATAAATCCTAAGGGTTTAAGAATTATGTATTATTAATTATCACCCTTTTCTTTTTCCATTCTTAAAAGATCTGCGAAAGAATTATGTATTATTATCACCCTTTTTTTATCCAATACAAGTTAGATCTTTGATTTAGGATGGACAGATTGATCTCTGCCAGATTGTTGGAGCTCTGCATTGTCTGTTCATTTTATCTCTCTTTTAGCTCCTTACATTGAGGTTACTCAAATAAAGCTTCCTGAACCCTTTCCAATTGATCATTTTCTTCCTTTGACTACCTAACGTGAGTTTGAAATTTTGCTAAAATTAGTATTTTTAGCTCAATCTTAATTGCCTTTAGCTTTTTTACACAAGTGAATATCGTATTCCCTCTTATAATGACCTGAATGGCTCTAATAAATGCTTACCTAAACCCAACTTACTCCAGTAGGTGGTTATTAATTGAAAAAGATTCTTCGTGGATTGAATAATGAGCACTTCCTGGATTAGGATAGGGGCATGGTTTGATAGTAGGCTTTTGTTAAAGACAGCTTGCTTTCTAGAAAACATTCCATCGTCCTTTCATTTACTAGTGCCTTGTCTTACTTTTTGCTTATGAAATAGCTCCCTTCTTGTTTCCTGGTCTATTTATAAAATAGTCGGTACATTTCCAGATCTACAACTTCCTTATCTCCATAATATTAGTGTTGTAATTCATTTCTTTTCGAAAAATAAGTCCTATTATATCTCATTTCTATTTTTTAATTACATTTAGAACTTTGGAGGTAATCTAATCACACTAAAAAGTTAAGAAATTTGTTAAAAGACTTTGTGTTATTTAAATACAGTTATAATTGTATTTATTTTTAGCTAATTCAAGATATGTTATTTATTGAATTAAATAAATTAAGTTCTATAATATAGATAAAATATAAAATAGTGTTATGACTATTTGGCTTTCAATTTCAAACTCCACATACCCTACCTTAAGATAATGGATAAGCATCAAAATAAAAAACAACCAAAATCAACCATAAAAGATTATTACTCTTTGGGCGTTTGCTATATGTCATGAAGTGATCATCAAAGTGCCGACTTGACAGGTGGATGAATCGTTGAGGGCAGAGGATGTTGAGGTTTATTTCGATCCTTCAGAGTTAATGGGAGGCCTCCTGAGACGACCATCTGTCTCTTATGAAACTGCAATTGCAACCGCAACTCATGGTTGTCCATTTTCCAAGTGAATGGAGATTAATATTATATATGTAATAATGAAGGAAGTCAACCGTGTCAAATAGTGCCTGAACATCTTATCTACTTTCGTTTTCATTTTTATTGCGTCTACATGCTCTAAACAAAATCACACCCACAAATATGAAGCTATATGAAGATAGTTTCATATTTTGACATTATTTATGACTTGTTCTGGTCAAGGATATCTCAATCGATAGTTATTGAATGTAATATGAAACTATCTGAAGATAGTTTAGTGATCAATATAATTAGATTCATCACCTTAAAGCAGTTAGAGATAATGTTTCATTGTTCTCAATTAGCATTGATTCTAAAAAACCTAGGTCAAGTTAGAATAACATTCTGTAAAATAGTTTACAATTGTCATTAATTGAATCAATAGCTAATGATAGAAAACTAATATGATTGAACTTAAAATAAAGTAGACATTAATTTTATGCTCTATGACATTGTATGATGAAATGATTGAATTATGCAAAAAAATATGCACAAAAAGGTTAGTTAAAACCATTTTGATATTCCTAAATATTTAGGTAATCACGATATATTGTTAGACTCAAACCTTGATTTATGAATATATATTAGCTAATGAGAGAATTAAAGATAATTAAAAAGAGTTTACTTTATCAACCATAAATATGATTTAAGTTTATAATTTATATCCATTCCTCATATATTTGGAAACCTAATGTGTCACACTTAAAAAATGAGTTGAAGAGAGGAAAGATATTTTAATCAAATTGAAATTGACTGTAAAGTTTTGAGAATCTTTATGATTAAATATAAGATATTTAATAAAAAAATATCAATATGGGATGTTGGATCTTATTTGAGCATAATTGGTATTTAATTGAAATTATTTAATCATAATTAAAGTTTAATTGAAATTAGAATTAAATTACTAAAATGTCTAAAACCTATTATTTATAGATTAAGCTTTAATAGAGCTAGCACTCCTTACTTAACTCTCTTTATAATAGTTACAGAGTTCTCTCAACTTGTTCGGTGGTATCATTAGAGGCTAGACACTTATGCAACTATGATGGTTAAGATGAACCAGCTTTGTAAACGGTTTGAGGGATATGATAATAAAAGGATCGAGCATCGAAATAAGGTATTAATTAAGATTCATACCGTAGCACCCCACTCCCATCCGGCATATGTTGTATGCCCACCAGACGTTCGAGCATATGCCCGACGGAAGTGGCATGCTACCTATATCACTTTCACTTACCTCATGTCATCATAATTTGAAAACAAAACATAAATATCACAATGTCAAAAATCCAAATTCTTCATCTCATTTCATAAACCATAATATACAATGTGGTATTACATAAAACATTCAAGTTTATGGAGCATCAATAATCTTTCAGAGTCTATAGCTCTGTTTTCAAAACATGTTACATACATGACGAATTATGCAAAAAGTTTATCTAAATCCTTCAGTCCCAGTTGAACGACCTTTAGCCATGTCTTCTATCCCAAAAGCAATACCAGATCTCTTTTAAGTTGGCTTAGAAGCTAAGTTGTCTCTCTCGAACCTGAAAAGCCAATGTTATAATTTTGGTGAGTTTTGGGAACTCAGTGAGTTATGAGTTAACCATCCTCGATAGTTCACTGATATCATACATCACATCAATTCATATAATCATATAATTCACATCTTCATTTATCATCATATAGCATCACAAAACACTTTGATCACAAATTTCACATTTCTCATTCAACACAATTTAACAATATATTGCAATCATTCAAAACATATTTATTAATGTATATGCAATGCTCATGAGACTCACATTTAATTTTTGCAATGCTGTGACTGAGTGTCTTTTTCACTGTCCTGTATCTTTTATGGATATTGTGCTTATTGATAAATGTCCCTTATCCAATGGGGATATATGACTCATCTTACATAGTGATCCATAGGCTCTTACTACATTCTAAGCTTTAAGCTCTTTTTCATTGGCGACTCTGATCACAACTGCCTTTATGTTATCATGCATTCATGAAATGAAAGGCATCAAATGTATTCAGTCAGTCAATTTTTCTTAATTTTACACATTCATTTCACTATCACACTCTCTTTTACATTTATCATCGGACCTTTGTTCGGTGTTCAATATTTAAGTTGAGAAACACTTATTTAATCAAATTCACATTTAATGAGCACTTTCAATATGTTTTACATGCATCAAATGCCTCAGACATTCAATGATCAGAATCAGTACATGCACATCATATAATAATTCAATACAAAGTTTAGACAAACAAATAATCATGGTGAGACCATCTTAGGTTACTCACAGTTTGCTCTAGTTAGCTTATTGCCTTGAAGTCCTGGCAACGTCTGGAAGCGGTCGTTCAATTTGCTTTTCTATATCGTGCAATCATACATATTTACACATTACTAATTTGCATGTTCATATGAATACTCAATCATATACACATATAAAAGCGTTATGTATAATGCATGTTCAATGACAATCTCGAGTATATTTCCTTAATACATATCTTATCATCAATTAACATCATCTTTCAATCATTCTTTCTTACCTTACTCACTTTAATCTCCTCATTCATCATCAACTAAGGTCATTCAAGATCTCATTTAAGCTTAATTATATCATATGAAAGCATCTTAGCATTGATAGGTACATACATCATTCAAAAGATAACTCTTTTTTTCCATAAGTCTGCCCATTATTGTGACAAAAACTTCAGGGGCTAGCGACAATCATGGTGGTCCTGCCACGATCGTGACAGGGACATTTTCTAGCTAGGCCACTATGGTGGGGTAAGGCCATAATCATGACAAAAACTTATTTTTGTCAAGCCTTACACTATCTTCCTCCATTCACACAAATTCAACAAATATTCAAACATCAATTTCACTTTAATTTTCCATAATTCACTTCCTATAATGCAACATCATTTGATACTAATTCAGCAACCAAATTGACATTAAACTCTCAAACCTCTACTCATTTAATTCGCCACTTCCAACTTAATCTCATTATTCATGAAATCCTATCTCATTCATAATGCTTCAAATAATTCATTTCTATAATTCATCACTTATGATTGATAACCTCTTCATTTTTACCTCAATTGCCAATTTAAACACTCACAAAACAAGTGATACAAGGTCATTAATCATACAAAAGCAAATCATTTCATCAATTCTTCATTATTATACCTAATTCTCATTTTAAGAATATCACTGCAACACTTTTCTTCTATCTTAAGTTCTCAATCTAATTCATTCACAATATAGCCTATATCCAACATTTTCATATTCTCAAGACAAGAATATAGAACATGAATGCATTCATCAATTCTTTACTTTCATTAACCCTCTAAATTAGAACATGATCCCATCTCTTCCTTTTCCAACTTTCAACACTCTTTCAAACACCACTTTCATTTTCAATCCTCTCTAAATAACTTATAGCACAACTCATAAATTATAATTTATCATAACGCAAAAACAAGAAAAAACACTATTTACTTCTTTATCCAAGCATCATCATATTTCAACTTCCTTTTTATAATCATTACCAAAGCAAACCAAACATACCCAAATTCTCACCTAAGTAGGGTATAGGGAGGGTAAGATGTACGCAGTCAAGCCCGCGTCTTCAATAAAGATACAGAGACTATTTCCTTATAGACCCCCAGCTAAGGTAAGAGCTTTTTTTAATCATTCATCTCTTAATTTATCACCATAAATGCTTTTTATTAAGCAGCTCATGAACAACATTAACATACAAAAATTTAGAACACAATCTCTCTATTATTACACCCACGTTAAGGTATAAATATAAAATTTGATAGTCAAGATGATAATTCTCAAATCACTCAACATAAATGTTTCATTTATAGCTACACATGAAGATCAAAGCATTACTTACTCAATAAAAAATTCAAACTCTTAAAGATCTCACTTAAACCTAGCTTTGTTCTCTCACACAAGCATCTTCATACATAGGTGGTAGGGTTGGGTCTTTGGTGAGAAATGAAGGAGAGAGCAAGATGGGAGCAACAATTGATAGATGAGAGCAAGATGCAATGGTGATAAAGGCTTGATAAATCAAAAATAATGAAGAAGGAAAGAAGAAGAAAGTCACGAAGAAGATGAAAGAAGATAGCAAGTGCAAGACAACAATATACTTGTCTTTCACTAGTAAATATCATATAGGATATGTGGGAAGTGGTAGTGACACCTGTCACTGCCACTGGTCACTTTCCTATGGTATCATTTGGACTCCTTTTTGATAACTAACCTATTTGTCTCCAATTTCTAATCCAATTGTCTCTCAATTTTCAATGACACTTATCAATAATTCCTATGGTCATTTATTAAAATTTCTACTACCATTTGACTCTTATTTCTACTACCATAAATCAATTATCCTACTACTTAGTATTTTTCTTAGTCTAAAAAAACCCAAAAATTCTAAATCAACAATATTATCACCAAATTGATTTTTCAAGACATATAAACCACAATTCATATGAAAATTACATTTCTAACTCAATTATACCCGGAAATTGCCAATGACTGTATGTATAATCTTTTTAATGTGTCCGAACATTAATATTCACATAATTGTATATGTTATATTATGCATGAGCATAGAATGCACTTCCTAACTTCTCACTATTATCTCTCATGTACAATATTCTAGGTTTCTAACACTTAACATGGGATAATGGGATGTTACACATACTTTATTACAATTTATGCATTAATTAATTTATAGAATTTTATTTCCCTGATTTTCTAATATTGATATTAGAGCCAATTTTAATTCTAAAATGTGATTAAATTAGCTTATTGTTACTCATCTTGAACTTTTAAATTGAATTTACAAACCCTAAGCCCTAAAATTACAATATGAGAAACCTAAAAATTCTTATTCTAAAATATGAAAAAGCTCAGATTTAAAAGCAACTTAAACCTAGAATTGTTCTGGGATTCCTATCATGAATTAAGTGATTTGGTTTTTTAGAAACCCATATGCTAAAGTAATTCAATCCTTAGTTTGGAATCAGAGTATTCTAAGATATATTTCCAAAATTATTTTGAAATTAGGATTCAATTTTAAAATTAAAGTAATTATGTTTGTTAATTTGATTAAGATTAATAAATGGATTGATTCTAAATAATTTAATTAGGAGAATTGAGTTCAACCAATCAAATCAAAAATTAAACACAAAAGTATTAATAAGTGAGCAATATGCAATCACAATAGAAATCATCCTAACAACATTACAAAGTTATGAGAAAGGGATTTTACTTATCATTAATGTTAACCTAGAAGATTATATGTTAATGGAATGTCGATTCTAGACTATCCTAGGGCTGATTACTCTCTCTTGAGTTATATCCATTAAACCCTAACTGATAAACCTTAATCAGATTATGAAATTTGCAATCTCTCAGTTCATAAATTATCTATAATTAGATTTGAAGCACTCTAATAAATTATCGCAATATCATACGGGATCTCTCTTTGTATAATTATCAATACGATTTGTCATAGTTTCTATTAAATCACCTAACTCTCACCAATCTAATTTAATCATTTTCATTTAGTTCATCCTCTCAGTTTATTACCGAATTATGCAAGAATGCAATCAAATCATGACATTCATCCAATAAACACAATCGACTAAATTATTATTAAATATAAATAAATTCCTGAAGGAGACTTTAGAACATCATCAATATTCCAAATCCTATTATCATACTGTCTATCTCAATTTTATACATAAATAAAATTGAAATAAAAATGAAATAATGACTTAGAATAGATGACAAAAGGCAACAACGTCAGGAAACCTCTTAATCCGGGAAGCACATCGAGTCAGCTTTGTCTTCCTCTTCTACCTCTCCCTTCTTCTTCATTCTCCCTCTCGGTATTCTCTCTTTAGGGTTTCAAGTGTTGCTAATGCAAAAAGCTCCTTTGCACTCCTCTTAATGTTCTTTAAATAGTCTTTTATGTTTTGGGTAACCCTAAGGTCTTTTCGGGGTCTGAAAGGTCCAAAAAGTTTCAAGAAATGTGAAGTTTATAAGCGACTACGCATCTCACATCTGAGCCTTCTGTCACGATCGTGTTGTGGGCCCTTGTTTCAGCTCGAACATATTCCAAAACTCCTCTTTTCTTCGATATTGACCCTGAAACACTAGCAAACACATTAAGATATATTTAGGCTCAAAAGCTTAATAAAACACTTAAAAGACAAATAATTAATAAACTAGCATAATTCTAACCTAAACACATACTAAATGACTAAATTAACGGCTAATCACATATCAAACTATGTCCTAAAACGCGATGTAATTTACACTTATCAATGAACCAGTTACTTGCCTGTTTGTTCCTTTAGGCAAATAAAGTTCCTTCAAATCTCAAACCTTCTAGACCAAGTTCAAGTAGGTAGTCATTACTTCTCATCTTTATTCCTATGGTTGATCCTATCCCCCTCAACTTCTTGGGCAAGTAATGAACTATCTATATTGGAACTCAAATTGAGTAAGTGACTCTATATTACATTTCTTTGGAACCCATAATTAGCAGCATAAGTGAAAGAATCCTAAATGGGATAGGTTTATCATCAAAAGTTATAACTAAATGTAGAAATTGATCAAAGTGACGTAGTTTTTTTTTTTTGAGAAATTAAATCAAAGTGTCCTAGTTAGTGATCACTCTATTAGGGTTAAATCCAAAGTCCAAAAACTATTTTTCCATAACGATGAGATAGGTGGTTGGAGATGATCTCTTAATTTTCGCAAACATCCATTGGATTGAAAGAAAGTATATTTTTTTAATTTTAGTTTCCATCAAACTAATTAGACACTCCTTATTTGGGAGCAGATAATCATGAACCATCTGCTTCTTTTTGCGTCAAGTCATGTCCCTCACGTTCCAGGCTAAAATTATGGGGATATTAGGGATAAAACCTTCTTCTCTGGGCAGTGGTGTGCAAAGAAGCTGCCAGTTTTTTGTTATGAATAGCAGTTCAAGTTACCAAAGGTGAGGACAGCTCTTGGTGAGACAGAGATCGGAGACATCTGCTTCCTTTCTCGAAAGACGTTCAAAAGTTAGTAGTTTCCACGCTCAAATTTGGAAGGTCAAACTAAGATTTACAAGAATTTTTGCTTCTCGTCTGTCAAGAAATTTTTGTAAACAATATATTTAGACAAATAACAAGATTTGGTTCGACCAGAAAGCATTTAATGTAGTACAATTTAATAAAACAATTGTAGCAAGAAGGTTAATAGGAGTTGTAACGTGAAGCTGAAATCATTGACTTGGAAGTCGGACTTCCTGATGCAAATATACTCAGTTCTCTAAACATCAAGATGCATAAGATACAAGTACAGTTAGCTTCCTCATCAAGTATATAATCAAGAAGCTCATCAGTTAATCCAAAATTTTTGAGCAATAAAGAAAACCTTCTAATATATACGTATCAACAGATTGTACTTTGCAATTTGAAGAAATGGAATACAGTTGCAATTAACGATCACCAACCCATGTGAACTTTTACTCTGCAATGTAAGATCTGGTATCATCTATCTTCCCCTTGACAATGCCTTCTCTGCAGTGTCCATCTCTTCAAGTATTCTTGCCTTTCTCTTAGCAGGTATAGGAGCTGTTGGTCCAAAGCTGATGTAATGCCCAGAAACAGCATTCAATGCAGAGTAGATGTCTCTGAAAGAAGAACGACCCAGTAAAGCCTTTTCTCTTCGGTACTTCGCCACCCAATAATTTGATGTATTTCTTAGCTCAGCAACTGCGGTAGCAACATCTGGATCGTTCCTGTCCATCTGAATGGTGCTCCTGACCTTGATAATCACTTCCTTTGTCTCTTTCACGTACTCTTCATCGGATTCCGCGGAAGCTGGAGAAACTGGGACTAACCATGAAAAAGAAGCGATCATCGGGATAGTTGCAGCCAAGGACATGAAATGACGGCGCCGGAAGTTTCGTGGCGGAAATGGTGGTAATGTTGAGGTGATTTTGGGTTTGATGGGATAGAGGACATTGGGTTTGGAGGTGGAAGTACTTAGAAGTGTAGATGACGCCATGGTTGTTGCTGCGAGGGATTGGAAGAGATTAAGGAAAAACAAAAAAAGGTCTCTTCTGTATCTAGGAATACGTGTAGGGAAGTGAGCAAGAGGGAGTTTAAGCCACGTAAGGCTATCACCTTATCTTATTATATGATTCTATGGACATGGATGATACTATTACTAGATCATAGCCATATGGCAAGTTTGAATTTGTATTAGATCGCCAAACCTTGCCGAGTCCAATAATAATTGGCACATATATGTTCGTCAACATTAAGCTTCTATTCCAAGCTCTGACTTCTTGTGAATAGCTATTTATTCTTTCAACTTTAACTCAACGGTGGAAATCAAATTAAAGTAGATTACTTTATGTTCTAATTACTCTGTTCCAACCTTATTCCATTAAATCATATCCATAAATTTATGTAGGTTTCAATTATAGTATTCTTATCATATTCTATTAAATCTCATATAAACATTTATATGGGGTTCACATAAATATGTCGATGAGATTAAATAGAACATAATAGGAATATCATAATTAGAACACAAGATCTGATCCTGAGTAGAAGAGAATTTCCAGTGCATTAGGAAATGTAAATCTAAAGCCAGCTATTTAAGTTAGTTTGCCAACAAACTTAATCTCAATTAAAATACCCTACCCTTCAAATTTATACGTAAAGATGTTACATTCTATGATGGGTATAAGACACAGTGAATGACTGGATTCATCTTGTGTGAACCTAATTCTACTGGGTTCAATTTTGCATGGACATATTCTATTTTGCGTCAGGTTCAAGCCTCATCAGAAGGTCTAAAATAAGCGATTTGATTTAGTTCAAGTCCTTAAATATGTTCGTACCATTTTTCTATCATCATATCATCATATCATATGCACATATTTGTTAGAAAACTGCATGTTTATTGTCCGCAACACTATTGCAAATTTGTATATAAATGCATTAAAGTCTACAATATAGGAATAATATAAACAAAATAAGAAAAAAAAATTATGTAGTTCAATCAATGTGCGAGTTATATCCACAAGTAAGAGGATATATATATATGTTGGTAAGCAAGTAAGAGGATATATTTACTTTATTATTATGAGAAAGCTTTTGTTTTGGGTGAAAATTGTTATGAGAAAGTTAATATAAGGAGAAGTATGACGACAACAACAACTTAAAAATTCAAAGAACATCAAGATTCTCTATCTTAACTTGAAATTTCTAATGCCTGACAATGAATCATTTCTTATCATACATATCCTTAAGGGTTTTAAGATATGCAAGCATTTAGTAAGTCTAAATTATGCTTGAAATCATTTTATAGATAATAACTTTATCAATATATCAGCTACATCTTTTAAAACATGAATCTTGTTTTGACAAGAACCGACCAAATGTAGATAATGTCTCAATCTTGTGAAATCTCACATCCTTTATCATAGTCCCTAATTGTTTATCTTTATCCTAACTTTCTTTAGTCTCATGAAAGATATAGTTACATCTTCATCACATATGGTAAGAGCATACATGATTGATTCTCTCCAACCGTATAATGGTTTATCTCACTATATTTTGATTATACCCTGTTGGTTTTTTCTTCTTAACATTGTTTAATCTATTAAACTAGAATTTTTAACTGCTATGGTGTTTGTTTTAGACTGTTCTAGTACCAATTGTACCACCTTTAAACCAATACTACTCACTATTAAAAATGATATGTCCTGTCTATAGGAACATTCCATATGTGTTCCTTAACATATATCTCTCCTTAAATACTAAATCCTTAAAAGTTACTTTAGACTTTTTACTATGTACAAGAAACTTACAAAAGTCTACCTTCTAATGTTTAATAAGCTATCATTATAAAATTTCTTCATCTCTTGCTCACCAAGATGACTCACCTACATGTAACATATTGTATTACTATTATCCATCTATCTTAATAATTAAGAAATAGTCACCAATCTTACTATTATCTTTCCTATTAAGACATAGATATTGTAATTTTTCTTTCTTCACCATCCAAGTTCCCCTTAACACCTTAAGATGCATATCATCACTACAAAACTTACACCCATGACTATCAATAATACCCATGGAAATTAGATTCTTTTAAAATTTAAGAATTTAACAAGCATTCAATATTATAAGAATTTATCCCATTTTTGCTCATATGCATCGAAAAGCCCTTGCAATGTTCTCATTATTGTTGTGCTTGTATCATTTTGATATGTACATTTTTGTAAAGAATGGATGTTTATAAAGGCTTTTAAATGAAATGCATGAATATGTTTTAGCTTCTTAAAGTTTATTGTAGTGATTATTGAGAATTATTTGTTTGAAATTGTTTGTGAGTGCACTTAAAATCCAAAATTTGTAATTGAGAAATTGGTGTGAATATAGAAGTGTTTTCAAATTTTACAAGGCTTTTAAAAATTTTGAAATGTCAAAATGCAACCATTATGTTGCTGAAATTTCTAATAAAATAATTTTAAAAAAGTTCCCACTATTTTCCATCTTTTTAACTTTTAAAATATAAATTGTTTTTAACTGTTGAACAGCTTGACTTTATGGGAATCCTTCTGTTGAGTTAGATATCAAATAGAGAGTTACCGTGGGGTCACTGGGAGGGCTCCACTTAAGCTCCAAAAGGGGAACTCTAGAATGAGTCCTTTTATTAGGTCCTTTGTGGGAAGCCTTTAGAATTAGTAGAGACTTTAGACAAATTTAAGATTCATATAGTGTGCTTTTAAGAAGCAAGGTGGATGGAGGTCAAGTCGAAAGTTATTAATGGGTTTAAACTATAGTATTCAGGGGGTTTGAGATGAAAGAATGGTGTAGCTATCTTGTTTGTCAAGGAACTCATACAACATCTTGTGGGGGTAAACAAGACTAATGATAGAATTATGTCCTTAAAGAATGTGGTGAAAGGTGCTGTTATAAATGTGGATTATGCTTACACACCTCAAGTAAAGTTAGACGAACAACTTAAGCCTTATTTCAAGGAAGAATCAGATAAAGAGATTATGTAAATGCCCCTTAATGAGGGGGTTATTTTAGGAGGAGACTTTAATGTTCATATAGGAGAAACCTTAGATGGATACTTATAGACTCATGGTGGTTTCGGGTATGAGGAAAGGAATGTTAAGCAGGAACACTTTGTTAGATTTTACGGTAGCATTAGAGTTAGTGATAATCAACTCTTTTTTCAAGAAAAATAAGGCGCACCTAGTTATTATTAAGAATAGAACCATGAAAAATCAAATTGACTACTTCCTTATGAGGTGGAGTAATTAAAATAACTGCAAGGACTGTAAAATGATACTTAATGGTTTCTTGTTAACTCAATATAAATTGTTAGTTTTGAATCTTTTTATGAAGGATTGGAGGAAGAAAAGAAGTTCTAGGATGTGTAGCATAATCAGATGGTGGAATTTGAAAGGGATACATTGAAAAAATTTAAGGATAAAGTAATTTATAAAGAAGAATGGAATTTGGTAGGAGATGTTAACCAGATACTAAAGGTAGAGCCTATGAGAAATTATATCAATGATTAATACGAAACATAGAGAAAAGGATACTTTTAAATTGGTGACAGCTAGGGAAAGAAAAAAAAGAGATTTAAATCAAGTTCTTTGTGATGAAGTAAGGTGAGTGTTTGTAGCTGAAAATGACATCAAAAGAAGATGATAGAGGTACTTCTATAGCCTTTTTAATGAAGGCGTAGAGGATAACATCTTCTTCCGTTACCTTAGCTCATCTGAGAGGTTTATAATTTTACTTACTGTCAACTAATTATAAAAGATGAAACTATGCAAATGTTAAGGGAGATGAAGAGTGGTAAGGCAGTAGGGCTTGATAAGATACATATAAAGGTATGGAAGAGCCTAGGCGAAGAGGGTAATACCTGACTAACAAAGCTTTTTAATATGATCCTTAAGTTTACCAAAATTTTGGATGGGTGTAGATTAGTATGATAATTCCTTTATATAAGGACAAAGGGGACATCTAAATCTACAACAACTATAGAGGCATCAAATTACTTAATTGCACTATAAAGTTAGGGAGAAGGTGATTTAGAAGAGAGTGAGAATCACATGGTTTTTATTGATTTAAAGAAAGCGTATGATAGGTACCTAGGGAATCATGTGGAGGAGTTTATAAGTAAATGAAGTTCTTATGAATTATATATGAGTGATTAGGGATATGTATGTAAGTGTAAAAACTAGAGTAAGGACAATAGTAGGAAATACAAAGCATTTTTCTATTGATATTAGGCTACACCAATGCTTTTCTTTGAGCCCCCTTTTTATTTGCAGTAATGATTAATGAGCTCACTAAGAATATCCATAGGACATTGTTTTAGTGGACGGGATTAAAAAAAGGGTCAATGCTAAACTTGAACTTTGGAGGGATACGTTAGAATTAAAGGGCTTTATATTGAGTAGGACTAAGACTAAGTATGTGGAGTGTAACTTTTCGAGACATAAAGTGGTTACCAATGTGGAGATAAAGATTGTTTTAAAAGTTATACCACAAAAGGACTGTTTTAAATAGCTAGGATCTATCATCAAGAGTAATGGAGAGATTGACAAAGACATAGTTCCCTAAATTAGACCAAGGTGGTTTAAATAGAGAAGTGCATTAGAAGTTTTGTATGACAAGAAGATACCACTCAAGCTTAAAGGTAAGTTCTCTTATTTAGCAATTAGGTAGGCTATAATTTATAGGGCAGAGTGTTTACCCATAAAAAAAGTGCATAGTCATAAGATAATGGTGACGGAGATGAGGATGCTCAATTGGATATGCATCCTTACTAGAAGAGATAAGGTCTTGAATATAATGATATGGAAAAAATTAAATGTAGCTAATATTATTGACGACTTAAGAGAGATATGACTTAGGTGGTTTAGAAATGTTAAGAGGAGACACCCAGACACTCTAGTGAGAAGATGCGAAAAGATCATACTTAGAGATTATAAGAGAAAAAATGGAGGCCTAAGAAGAACTGGGGAGTGGGGAGGAGGTGATCAAGAATAATATGGCAATGTTGGAACTTATGGAAGACATGGCCAGCAATAAAAAAAAATTAACATACTAGGATACAAATAAAAGATCCCTCGTAATGAGATCCTTGTGGTTCTCATAAGTCTTTTAACTTTTTCCTTTTGTAGTTAGCCTAAACTAGTAAATATGTAGTACTTATGTCTTAGGAATTTAGCCTAAGCCTTTATTCCTACCTAGCATGATATATTATAATTATTATTATTATTATTATCATTGTTGTTGTTTTTTTGTTTTATTATATTATATTTTTACTTTTTATTTTTATTTTTATTTTTATTTTCATATGGGCTATTTGGAAACAAGCTCTTTACTAGTTAATGGTAAGACTACGTACTACTGGACTTCCTTAAACATTGCATGTCAGTGGAATTTCTACTAAGGAGTTGTTATTATTGTTGTTGAATTGAAGTTTCCTCAACCTACTCTAAGGATTGTAACTCATATTTTACCCCAAACTCTTTAAAACACATCTTTCTAGTTCATATTTTAAGTAAAAACTAATATCATCTTCATCATCTATGTTAGTCCGACCTACACACGTAATATTTATACTTTAATATTAAAAAGGATTTTTAAGAAGACCACCCTCAAGGGACTTCCTTTACTTTAAAATAATTAGTCTAGCTTACAATTATAATATATCTTTGAACTTTATTTACTATCCTTATTGTATCTAAGGGCACCTAATCCATAATCCTATTTAGAGCAAAAGGTTAGATTTTTAGATATTCACACATTAGATTATCAAATGGATAGTTTTCTCCATGATTTATGGATTTCAAAGGATTTGGTGTGTTAGAAATGGGTTAGGTGTTTAGGGAGTTATTTTTATCAATGGGTGTATTGAATGTTGGGAGAAAATAAAGAGAATATAGATAAAAACTAGAAAGTTGGACAATATGCTAGTGTCCCTTTAACAATAACATGACATGACCTACAACATTGTTGAAAAGATTTGAGTTTAAACAAGAAAAAAGATATGAGAGTGTTATAGGTCATGGATCTTTCTAGACATAATTGCATAAGGACATGGTTTAGGATCAGTGCATTTTCTAGGTTGTAAATTGATGCGTGTTGAATGTACCAGAAAATAAAACCTATCATTGCATAACTAAATTTATAGTAGTAGTGAGTAAGGATCGTATGTATAGAGGTATGTGGCTTTTATAATGAAAATAATCAATGTATAGGACATGAGGGGTTGGCTGGAATCAATAAGAAAATAAAGTATAATTGGACTAATGAAAACAAATCAAATTAAACATCATAAAAGTGAGAAGATTGACGAATGAGTTTGGAATCTAGTTCTTGGTTCAATCTCAGCCTACACAACAGTAAACATACTTTATTGTCTTATTATTCTCATACCTCTTTTAGAAAATATTAATCGTAGGTTAATGATAAGCTCTGTTAATCTAGATTTTCCTTTAGTTATGTTTAATCAAAATAAGCTCTTTGACTAAACCTAACTATCTAAAACCTTAGAACAAGCTCTTTAGATTTAATAAGACAGCCACATTACAAATTAGGAAAATAGATCAATTTAGGCAACAACTACACAAGCTTGTGTCATTTAACCTATTTTATGCTATTCCTATCTAGAGAGAGAATCAACAATACAAAATGGAGAGATGCTCAAATGTGTTCTTCAACTTTGGTTTCCCCCATGAATTGGAAGAAGGAAGATTAGCCCTCCATAGATCCCAAATAAGTAAGGTTTGTGACTCCTTTCATGTTCCAAAAATGATTTATATCTGGTTTAGCTGCTCGCATGTCTATTAATATGAAAAATTAGGTTTCCATAAAGATGCATTGTTTGAAGCATAACCGTGCATCCAATAGTGCATCTTCAAAAAATGCTACTTTTAAAATTGTACACAACTTTGCAAGTGGATACATAGTCATACATCTTATAGTTCATACTAAATCTTTCATTTTTTTGGATTTTCTTATGCCATCTTCAGTCTAATTCACCTCATTCTTGATCCATAAATACAAATGAGTTTGAACATTAAGAGGATGACTTGAGTAATATGCTTTTAACTCATATTGGCTTTTATGCTTCCAACTTGTATCTAAAACCAAATGTGAACCAAAACGATTATCTTAAACATTTCACAAGTTTAATCTCCAAGTATTAAGGAGTGAATATATAAACAATCAAGCACACATCAAGTTCCCTTATTCTTATCTTTTGACCATCCTTAAGTAAAACAACAAAATTAAAGTCATAAACTAAAAATTTTTCATATTTTCCATATTTTGTAATAATAGATAGTCATAAGAAAAGATGAATAACTTTCAAAATCATAGCAAAAACTAAACATTAAATGCCTCTACTTATAATTAATCAGCAACGATTCCCTTCAGAAATTAAGCAATTTAGGGGTAGACTTTGATAAAATGTGTTTAAGGATAGGATAAATCTATAGGTACACCCAAATACCATTCATGATCAAGACATTCCACATACTTGCATATTATTTCAGTTCTCTACCACTAAGATTCACATGTACAATCATGAATCGAAGGACTTTCTAAGGTTGTAATGTGGGAAAAATTTAAGGTGAGATATATTTGGATAGTGTCGTATAAAAGTCAATAAAGCTAGTGAGTTAAGAAAAAGACTCAACGTAACATCAAGCATAAAAAATCAATGTTCACTCAAAACTAGGTACCATTGGATATGATGAATGCAAAAATTATGTTTCACAGCTCAAATTCAAGCCTTCACACCATAAACCACAGGAAGTATAAATTACTCACTAAAAATGATAGTAAACAATACATTGCGACTATAAGGAGTGATCCTTTAGAACAACATCTCCCTCATTTAAAACAGAATCAAATCACCCTTTCCATACAACTTTAGGAAGAAACACTAATCATGAATAAATTGGAAACACAAATACATTTACTCCTTGATAATTTGATTTAAACATATTTTTATTTCATTTAGCTTTTTCTTATTTTTTCTTAAAAAATTTGAAAGAAGCTACATTAACATTTGGAATTCATTGGTAAGAGATAAAATGAAAACAATTATAACCAACCAGCACATGTGAACACTCCCACACTTATACTATTGTGCATCCACAAAAATCAATAATTATAATGCTTCACTAGCTTTTAGGCTTAGTTAGGACATTTGCTTATGTTTAAGGCATGTAATATGGTTAGCACCAGAAAAAAGACAAATAAAGCTCAAGGGGACTTATCATAGATAGGTAGGCTATTTAGCTAATGTAACTTGTGAAATAAAGAATGCCAATATCGTTTTTATGTTAATGCATATGATAAAAATGTGGTCTCAAATACAAAATCAAAGTAAATTCAAGATGTGCATGTCATGAAGGCTACATATAAACAGAAGGTAATGAGACTGATATGGATGTGTGAGTTTATAAAGGCTTAAAATCTCATTGACTTATGTTTACCCATTAGTCACTACTCTTCTAAATATAATGTATATTGACCAATCATAAGAGCAAAAGTACATGCTCAAGTTGCCACAAAATTTTCTAGTCAATTATTCTCTTTAATTATGACTGTATAGACTTAGAAGCGATAGAAAAAAAGAAAATATTTTTTGATTGATTTTATTATTTGCTTTTTTATACTTAAAAACATGTAAGAAACAAACAATATTAAAAACCTATAAAATAATCCCTACCCCCATATTTAAAACCTGCATTGTTCCCAATGCAACACTAAATGTAAGAAATGGAGCATTAAAAAAATGACAAATGAAAAAATGAAAAGGAAAAGGATTAAACTTCTCTTGAGTTACCTCCCAAACAGTACCTTTGTTTATTGTTGTTGGTTTGATTCCATGATTTCCTCCTCACATGACAAAATTATGGTCTTCAACAATCTCCACTTCTGCCTTTTCCACTTGAGGTTCTTCAGGATAAGGCCTAAGTTAATGGCCACTCACATTTAGTGTTTTCCTATCTTTACATTCTTACTCTCTACTTAATCTTACAATCTTAAAAAGTCTCCAATATCTCTTTACCTTTTCCTCTTTGTTCAATTTCTCTATCCCGCTTGAAAAAGGTAGAGGATTAGTCTTAACAACAATTTAGGATTCAACATTTACTTTTTAGTCCTATCTCCTTCAAGCTTCTTCTGAACTTACTCTTTACTAGTAGTCCCTTGAATAGTCCTCTAAGGATTCTCAAGCTTATCACCATTGTTCAAGGTCAACGTGATGATATTTGTTAGATTTACCTCAAGTTGGGATGACAACTTTCCTTCACTTTGTAATTCTAAGTGGTTGATACCTACCATCATTTGACCCATCTAGCTCTCCAAATTTTGGATGCTCAACCTTGTATCTTGTAATAATTTCCTTACATCCTATTGGAAATACGGAGTATTAGTGAGTTGGAATAAAAGGCCTCTAGTCTATATGGAAATTATTGTGCATCGTACAACTTATCTAATAAGTAGTTTTCTGGATATCCCTCTATAGCTAAGGTTCAAGTGATCTCTCCAACCTAAGTTATAGGATTGGAAATATATGTTATGGGAAAAATTTCCCCCAATAACATTGACATTGACATACTCCCTTTATAGTGTCCTTTCTATACACAACACTGACAAAGATGAAAAGATTAAAAAATAAATATAAAACCTAATTATAAACAAATATATACAAAACACCAATTTAATTAAAAATAAATAAATCACTTCACTCCTTAGAAACAGTGCCAATATTCTCAAAGCATGTTGAATGTACCATAAAATAAAACATAACTTTATATAACTAAATTTATAGTAGTGGTAAGTAGGGATCGTATCCATAGAGACTGTGTGTGTTGTTTGTAATGAAAAGAATCTATGTATAGGATATAGGGGATTTAGTTGGAATCAATAAGAAAACAAAGAAAATTTAACTAATAAAAGAAAATCAAATTAATCAACACAAAAGGGAGAATATCGATGAATGAGTTTGGAATCAGATTCTTGGTTCAATCTTAGTCTACACACAAATAAACATACTTCATTATCTTGTTAGGTTAAGAATTGATTATTTTTATCTGGGAATGAAGATTGAGCAAATTTTCAATGGAGTGAGACACCAAAAGAAGAGAAGAAAAGAGCAAGAATTATGGTGCAAGAACTCGCTATTGTGGGAATCATGCCAATTCCCAGGATTATGGGATGTTTAATCTGAGAACAAATATAGGGTTCACTTAAATTTTAGGTTCTCATAACTATTTAAGGGAATTAACCCCTATGGACCTCCTTGAGTGAAAAAACACAAGTTTGGAGTCTTAAGGAAGGTGAAGATTTAAAGATCATCAAGCACCATTAGGAGAACAGCTTACCAACACTGAAATTTTCCAGATTCGGGCAAAGAAAGGAGTTTTCTTTATTTAATTTTCTATCGTTTTATCTCTTCTAATCATTATAAGATGGAATATTCAATTGCTGGTGATGTTATAGACACCATGAGTGGCTAATTCATTTTTTTAGGGATTACTTTTGAATTATCTTATTAAACTCTTATTTTATTGATTCGAATGAAAGATGTCTTTGATGAATGTTGAATATATTTATATCTTGCAATAGATGTAGAGATTGAGTGGGGTTATTTTTGTAGGATTGTATAATGAGAGATGGCGTTCTATTGACATACATTCATCACATTGATTGATTAGTTGAAACACAAATCTTGGCCAATTTAATTGATCAACCATAGGATAACTTAATAACTAGTTAAATTGGTGGATTGAGAGATTCCTTAACCATCTTTAGTTAATTTGGCTAGGGACAATTAATTACACCTTGAGAGAGGGTAGTTAATACAATTGGACATATTAGGTGCGCATAATTCAATTAATAAAATAAGAGGGAGACAAAATGATCTCTAGATGTTAAAACCTTCAATTTCAAATTTTACATTTTGGTGTTTTCAATTGTTCATTGTTAGTCATTTAATTTTAGTTTAATTTTTAGATTATTTTCATTAAACAATTTCGATTCTTAAACAAAGATTTATCTAAATTAAGTGGTGCTTAAGCACAATCCCTATGGATCAATATCTATTTTTTAACTAGAATTCAAGAGTCATATACTTTCGATTTTTGGGCGTAAAACTAGTAAATTGTTTCGCAATTAACAACTATCAACTTCCCACACTTAAATCTTTGCTTGTACTCAAGCAAAATTAAAATCAACCAATCAATTCCATCACTTCATTTTCACAAAGATCAAAGCATACAATCCCTCAAATTTAGCCAACTTAAATATCAAGTTACTACACGTATCATGACTACTTTCATTGGTATACATAAGCAAACTCAACATATGGCACCATCACTATAAAAAAAAAAAAGTATAGATGCAAAATGAATCTTCCTCATGGTTTCAATCATTTCTCTTAAGTGTTTGATGGTTGGTGTTTCGCTCAAACTTCCTATAAAAATTACACTACCATAAGCTTGCAAATACACCAATTGTCCTCTACAATGATTGCAAGCAAAATAGATCAAAATGACTTATTTAGGGTTGTAATGTGGTAAGGGATAAGGTAGGTAAAATGGGTAAAGTGTTTAACAAAAGCATTTGTAAAGTAATAAGTGGACAAAGGGATAGTAAAACATACTTTTGAGATATAAATGCAACTATGCTACTACTCCACACTTATTGATACTACTAAACTGTTCTTCCTTTTTTTTTCATTCAACATTTTCTCTTTTCTTTTTTTCTTTTAAATAACATGGAAGAACAAAATAGCAATTAAATACAATGTAATTCAAGAGCAGAAGTATTACTTAACTTATCTAAGAAAAAATTTATCCCAACTAATGCTTCATTTAATACTCTAATAGGCTTTTGAATGGGTAGGTTAATAGTGTTTTGGGTTTTAAAATGTGAGGTGTTTTGAAAGAAACAAAATGGTTAAGGCTCAATGGGGTAACAGAGGATAATAAAAAAAGGTAGGTTATTTAAACCACAGATTTAAAGAAAAAGGGCATTAATAATTTTTATTTAGCATGCATCTAGTAAAATTAAACCGATTCAAAGAAGGTTCTGAAGGTAATAATCTAAGGAAAAATCATACAACAAAGAAATAAAATGACTATAGATGAATTCATATCGGCTCAATACTCACATTAGCTCAAATGAAAATCCATTATGCATCTTTACACTACCTCATTGCTCAAGTTTCAATTTGTGAGTAAGCTTATGCAACCAACTACCTTTCATCACTCAGCATGGTTCACTCTCTATTCAAGGAGCCTAATCCAAGCTCAAGCATGCATTCAATCTCATTCCAACTAGCATGATAGAATCTCATGGCAAAAAAATGAAAATGATTCAAGAGTGGTTCCATTGCTTAACTTAAAACAACATAATATGCCTAAAACATACATCCTAATTAACAACCTAAAACAATGCAATTGCTAAAGTCAATGTGACCTCCCCACACTTAGATAACACATTGTTCTCAATGTGACAAAGCAACCATAAAGTAAGGTAAGATGACATCAAACCAAACAACAGACACTAACCCAAATAAAAACATCAATCTAAATAAAAGACATTAAACCAAACAAAGGACATTAAACCAAACAAAGGACATTAAACCGAACAAAAGACAAAACAATTAACAAAGAAAATAAAAACAAAGTAAAAAGTTTAGGGTAAGCTTATGGAGATTGTGGTGGCATAGGCATTGGAGAAGGGGCTTCAAAATTATTCCTTTGGATGACCTTGAGAAATTTCTTCTTTATATATCCTTTCTTTTTATGGACTTGTCTCATCTAAGTACCGAGCTCATTAATTTACAATGTCATTTGCTGATGTTGGAGGCCATTTGGTCGAGGACTTGTTGAAATCTGTTGACCTCTATTAGTGTAGTTAGCTCCTCCTCCACTGCTTCTTCTTGTGGCTTCAGAGATGCTTGAGATGTGGATGGTCAGGAAGTAGCTACATCCTTGCCCATCTGTTCTTTACTGTAATACTCATCTGAGGATTTTAGAGCTTTATGGAATGAGATTCCAAAATTTTAGAGTCCCTCAAATAAGATATGTCAAACATGTCATATTGAGTCATACATACATTTTCCATATCAATATTATAATAAAGAGTCATAGCAGTAACAATGTAGGAAATTCCAAAATAAGAGCTCTTTTTATTAACACAACTCACAATGGATCGAAAAAGTCAATAACTAGTATTTATCTTAATCTTTCGATCCATGCACCAAAGGAAGAAAAGTTCCTTGGCCGAGCATTTATTACTTTTAGCTTTATTGAAAACTATTAAGTACATAAATTTATGAAGTAAAAATGCTCAGTGCTATGAATTAAATCGTTTGGTATATTCCTAGATTCAAAATTTTCTTCACCTATTAGAATTTTCTTGTAATCATCAATATAAAAGTCATCGTGATCATCTAAGCCTTTAGTATCTGACAAATTGAAAAGTGCATAAAGGAAATTATAATCCAGTTTACAAACATTGCCACCCATCCTAAACCAAAATGTATCCATTTTAGGATTATGACGTACAGTAGTGAAAAATTCAACAGTCATCTTCGGATAAATCGGTACATCGCAACGAATAAACCTACTCCAATCAATGTTTGCAGTTAATCTCTCAATTTTACGCCTCACTCCTATAGTTTCTAATAATTCAAAGTCAAATTATCTAGGAGTAATTAAATCCTCCAAATAAATAGGGATTGGGGCACAAAAAGCAGCCGCTATATCATTTTTACCTTCACTGGAGACTGGAAGGTGTAATTTGTTGGTCAATTTTTGGGTTTCCATTTTATTTGAAGCCGTTGGAAGATGAAAATATGTAAAAGCAAGAAAAAGAGGGATGATTTCATTTTTTAGAGAGAGAGAAAATCTTACCTAAATCCTTGTATTTTTGAATGATTAAGGTGAAAAACATGTAAAGGATTGAAAAATGATGAAAGAAGTGAAGAAAATACCAAGAGTTTGGTATAAGAAGAAGGATTTAAGAGAGTTGGAGAGTGAGTTTCGTGAAATTAGAGAGAGAGGATGTGAAAAGTTTAGAAAATTAAAGAAGCAAAAAGGAGGGAATTTTTAAAAATTTTCAGATGGGGATTCCCATGATCTGGAATTTTAAAAAATTTTCAGATAGGGGCTTCCCATGATCGTAGGAATCCCCATCATTCTCACAATCGTGGGTTAACTCTCCAGAAACTTTCTGAAAAGATTTCCCATGATCGTGAGAATCACCTCTTTCCCACGTCGTGGGAAGACTCTCCGAAAATTTGGAGAGTTAACCCACAATCATGGGAATCTTACCAATTCCCATAGTCGTGGGTTTCTCCTTTTTTTTTTCCACTTCTTTACCCTCTTCCAAGCTTAGCTCAATCATTCAAATAACCTGTAAACACATCACAAGCACCCAATCAATAAGCAATTTGAAGAGAAAGCAAGATAAAACTCAAATAAAATTCAAATAAACACCATTCAAGCTTAAATCAAACATAATCACAATCAAATAGATCATCCAAACAAGTAAACAAAGACAATCAAAAGAAAATAAAATTTTATGGGTTGCCTCCCATGTAGCGCTTCTTTTATCGTCGGTAGCTCGACGCTCTATCTTTGGGAATTCAGCCAGGATCAATTATAAGAGGCTTGCTTACACCTTTTTCATTCAACATCAGTTTTGTAACCTTTAAGTAAGTGATAACATGGAAAATAATCAGAAGGACAACATGGATAACATTATAAAACTAATTAAGTTCAATAATGTCCTTTTTTTGAGTGAACTGTCAACATAACAGGTAATAACAAAACTTCCTAAATCTTTAATTGAATCCAATAGTTTGTCCTGTATGAAGGTGAGTTGCTCTCTTTCTTCCTTAATCACCTTTGTCTCCTCAGCTTTTTCTTCCTAAATAGATACTTTCATAACTTCTTCAAATTTGATGTCTATTGTCATCTTCTTCGTTATTTTGTTCTTCAGAAGATTCAAACACATCAATTATCCTAAATGAGCTACTATCCTTCGGATTCTTTAATACATCATTCATGTTGAATGTCACTTGATCATCATCAATACAAAAGATAGAGTTCTTTTCATGAACATCTACCCAAGATTTTTTTATGTTCACATATGGTATATCAAGAACTGGTGAATAATAGGGAGGGTTGGCATTCTTTTCTTCAATCTCCTTTTTCATCTTTGGGTCTTTAATAAAGTAGGGTTCAGCATGGTATTCCATTGGTTTTTCTAGCTCTTTCCCATTCTTAAGTGTGATAGCCTCATATTGCTCTCATTGATGTAATTTAGTATTTCTCAGAGATTCTTCCATCCTTCGATTACAAAATTCACGAAAAAGCTATCTTACTTGAATCTCCAAGTTATGAATAGAAGCGACATGTTTTTCAAAAACTTGATCAAATTTCTTTTCCAGTCTCTTTTGAGCTTCCTGCTGGCTGGAAAACATCATTTTCTAGTTCATTTCCATTTATGTTAGCTTATCTATGATTTTGTCGAATTTGGAATGCTATGAACTAGACTCATCTTACTGAAATTCAAATAGGTCTTAATGTTCCATGTAAGTATTTGCATTATTGAACCAATAGAAATTTAAGTGGTTCTACCATCCTAGAGTTTATATGTTCCAATAAGGATCGACACATCCCTAACCATACCACGCCTTATTGTAATTCGCAAAAGTTCCTTGCTCCCTATAATATCTATCTTCCACCATTGTTCTTTCAATTTCTTTTTGGCATCTAGCTCTTCAGATGTCACGTTCCTCATTCTAAGATGTCTTGACGTGTCTTGTGATATCAGATAGTTCTTCGTTACCAAATTATGTCGATCTTCGCCTACTCCTTGTATTCATATACCTACAAATACATAATGAAAAGTATCAAAAACTCATAAAATCAAAGTAATATAAACTAATCAAGATGCTAAACAAACAATCCCCTACAACGGAGTCAAAGACTTGTTGATTGCAAAATATTCTACTAGTTTTATGCTCAAAAATGCAAGTATATAGGTCATGACTTGTAAATAAAAAGCAGATATCAATCCCACAGGGATTGTGCTTAGCCACTACTTAATTCAGATCAATCTTTGTTTAAGACTCAAAATTGCTTAATGGAAATAATTTAGAAAATTAAACTAAAGTTAAATGACTAATAATGAACAATTGAAAACACCAAAATGCAGAAAATTGAAATTCAAGGTTTCAACATCTAGAGATCACTTTTTCCCTATCTTGTCTCCCTCTTATTTTCTTAATCAAACTATGCCTCACCTAAGATGTCCAATCGTATTAACTACCCCTCTCAAGGTGTAATTAATTGTCCTTAGTCAAATTAACTAAAGATGATTAAGCAATCTCTCAATTTACCAAATCATTTCACCAATTTGACTAGTTATTAAGTTATCCTATGGGTGATCAATTAAATTAGCCAAGATCTATCTTTCAACTAATCAATCAACATGATGAATATATGTCTATAGAATGTCAACTCTTGTTGTACAATCCTACATAAATAACCCTACTCAATCTCTTGATCTATTTTAAGATATAAATATATTCAACATTCATCAAAGACATCTTTCATTCAAATCAATAAAATAAGAGTTTAATAAGATAGTTCAAAAGTAAACCTTAAAAAATGAATTAGCCACTTATGGTGTCTATAACATCACCAATAATTGAATATTCCAACTTACAATGACTAGAAGAGATAAAATGATTGAAAATTAAATAAAGAAAACTCCTCTTTTGTGCCCAAATCTAGAAAATTTTGGTGTCGATAAGCTCTTCTCCTAACGGTACTTGATGATCCTTGAATCTTCAGCCCCCTCAAGACTTAAAACTTGTGCTTTTTACTCAAGGAGGCTATTCTACACAGAGGGTTCACGTCTCCATTCATCCATAGGGGTTAATTCCATTAAATAGTCACGAAAACCTAAAATTTAAAAGAACCTCGCATATGTTCTCATATTAAACATCCCACATTCGTGGGAATTGACATGATTCCCAGGATCTTGGTTCTTGCACCGTAATTCTTCCTCTTTTATTCTCTTCTTTTGGTTTCTCGCTCCATCACAAAGTTGCTCAACCTTCATTCATACATTAAAAAAAAATCAATTCTTACCCTAAATTAACATCAAACATAAAAGAACAATAATGAAGATCAAACTAAATGAAAACATACAAAATGAATCCTAAAACATAACAATAATAACCTATTATGCAAGAATCATATGCCAAATACTTAGAAAAATGCACATTAATGCACAACTATCAATACCACTCTTAAAAACTATTAATCATACGTTAACAATAAGCTCTATTAACCTTGGTTTTCCCTTAGGTCATATTTAATCAAAGTAAGCTCTCTGACTAAACCTATTTATCAAACAACCTAATAAGCTCTCTAGATTTAATAGGACAATCATATTAAAAACTAGGAATATATTAATCTAGAAAATAGTCACACAAGCTCGGGTCATTTAACCTATGCCATGTTATCCCTAATAGTTCATTACAATTATTTTACCACAAATTAATTGAAAATACAACGATTACATATTGTATTCCATATTTTGACAATGGGTTCATACATAAACAATTTATTGAAAATAAGAATATTAATCATTTATACTTGAATACCCAAAATATTAAGCTAAGACTAACACACACAAAATTTTAGAGATAGAATCAACAATACATAATAGAGAGATTCTCAAATGTGTTCGTCGACTTTTGTTTCCCCTACAAACTATAACAAGGAAGATTATCCCTCTATAGGTCCCAAAGAAGTAAGGTTTTTGCCTCCTTTCATATTCCAAAAATGATTAATGCCTTCTTTGGCCATCCACATGTCCATTTATATTAAAATCTAGGTTTTTGTGAAAATGCACGATTTGATAAACGGTTATCGAAATTATGCACGACTATGCATGTTATAGGTCATGCTGAATCCTATATTTACTTGCATTTTCTTGTCCTATCTTCAATCTAATCCATTTCCTTCTTGTTCCACAATGATAAATGAGTTTGAACATGAAGAGCATGGCTCAGGAAATGTGCTTTTAACTTATTTTAGCTCTTATGCTTCCAACTTGTACCTAAAACCAAATGTGAACCAAAGTGAGTATCTTAAACATTCCATACTATTAATCATTAAGTATTAAGGAGTGAATATATAAACAATCAATGACACATCATAAACTTTTATATCATCTTATATATATGTAGGTCATGTCCCAAGTTGTGTTTTTCAAAGAGATCTATACATACATGACTTTCAAGCTTTTCAATAATCTTTTCCTTAAATTTTTTGTCTTATGTGCTTTTCCAATTGACTCCTTTAGTGTATTTCCACTTTCACTTGTTTCCTAATTGTAAAATAAAAACTAAAAATTACCATATTCATGATATCAAAATGTCAAGATGTCAATATCATAAACCTACCTAGAAAATAAACAAACTAAAAAATTTATAAGATGGAAAAAAGAAATAAATTAAACAAATATGTAAAATCAAATTAAAAGATAAAAATTATTAATGAAAGATCTTATTATTTAATAACATAAAGCACAAAAGAACAAATGATTGTTTGCCTCTCAATAAGCACTTATTTAAAGTCTTATAACTAGCCATTATTGATAGGGATTTACGGAGAAGTACTTGAGACTACCCTCTTTTTGTAACATGTATGTTATGTATAAAGGTCTTCTTCCCTTAATATTTATGATTTCTCTAGTGCATGCCTTTTTTGTTTCCCTTTTGTTATGCTCCTTCTTCTCACGTAACAGTATCCTTAAAAGGATAAAACTTTAGTGACTATCATGTTAAAATAATAGTAAGAATCATCATAAAAGAAAAAAAAGATTAAATGAATCAAAAATTCTTTTTTTTGTTTGTCTCTTCTTTTTTTTAACAACAGTCTCCCTTCTTTCAGCTTCTTTAATTATATCATCATTCATATCCTCTACACTCTTTAAGATGTCATCTATATCATGTTGTTAGGAAACCACCCTTGAGGTCTCTTAGTTACTAACTTGGCTAGTTGACCATCTATGTTGTGGATTAAAGCTTTATGACTTTGAACTAGAACTTTAGTTGTTGAATTTAGTCTTATTGGCTTAGTTTCTCCTAATGTTGCTATTATTAATAATAGCTAGGTAGAGGTCACCCTTAAGCTATTTGAATACTTCATAATATTTTTTATTAATATCCTAACTTTGGGTTGTTATTGCTAATTTAGGGTTAATTTTAAAGTTGCTAATAGTTTGCCATAAAAGTATCCACGCTTTGAAGGCTCTAACCCTATATATGATGAAAAACTTGATACTACTAAGCATGTGAAAATATTTTCAACAAATCTGTTTTATGGGACTATGATGCAAATTTCTAATTGTTCACTAATTTTCCATATGCTTTTTATATGCAAGTGAAATTTCAAGGTAAAAGACATGAACTTCACATATAGTTTAAGCAACTTCAAAAAATTCCTTAATCTTTAAAATTATTAAAAACTCATTCTTTTAGATTTTTATTAACAATAATAATGTAAAATATGTGGAATGAAATCATAAATAAACCAATCAAATGTTGCTGACATAATGATCCAACCTAGCTTTTAAACCTAGTGAACTAATTTAATTTGACTTTAGGTTAGGTTTAGTTCAACTGGGATTTAAAAGCTAGTGTAGGCCATCATATTAGCAACATTTTATTGGTTCATGTATGATACTCATGCCATGTTTTTTGTTGTTATTTTTTTAGCAAAGTCTAAAAGGAGTTTTTCTGAAAATTTGAAAAGTGCAAGGAATATTTTTTAGAATTATAAATATTTGATTTTTTAAAAACTTCTTTAACCATAAGGAAGATTGGTGTCTTTTACCCTAAAATCTATAATACGTTATCATTTTTTCTATAATATCTATGAATTTAATTTATTGATCAAAATTTAGTAAGGGGCTCTATCTATCTCCATAAATTTGTTTCCTATAAGTATTCAATATGTTACTTTATTTTATAAATTATGAATGTTAGAATATCTTTAAAAAAATTTCTTATTATTCTAGATAGATTATAATGCTATACACTTTATATCACTAATTTAAAAACAATAGAATAAGACTAACTAAAGAATAGTACAATGTTATTGCAAATTTGATAATCCTAAGATATACAATTAGATTGCTAAAAGTTGCCTTAATCATATAAAGTGGAAATGTAAAGTTACATGTAAAGCCATTTATTTTGTTGCTTTTTAATTACCTTTTCTTTTAGATGGAAATTGTTATTAAAAATTCTATAATACTTTGCTACAAAGCTTTAACATCTTTTCAAGTGACTATCATTCATTTTACATGAAGGCAAACATTACAACGGTGAACTCATAATCTAATGTTCTTCATTTGCGAGTATATTGTATTTCAAGTTTGTTATGACCTTATTATTGGCCTTAGAAAAATTTTAAAATGATTAATTTGACAGACTAAAATTGAAATTTATAGCCGAAAAGACTTTTGGAGATAAGTTTAAGATAAGAAGGTTAAGCTAAGACTCTTAACAAAGAGGACTTGTTGAAGAATTATAACAATGGTATTCTTGTAATTAAGTACCCAAAATTAAAAAAATTTGTGTTAAAGAAAAATCTTAGAAAAAGTAGTAAATATTTAAGAGAATCTTAAAGAAAATGTTCCTTATTTTTATTTTTCTTACGACATAAAAGCACTAGTTCTCCTAAATTTATTAATTTATCTTATTTAATAATATTTCTAAGATAAAATGTTGTTAGTTAGTAATGGCACCCCAGGGGAGTGAATTGGGTCTTTTCTAATTAATATACTTAATTAACAACAATTAATGTAAATGGAGAAGAGGAAATTGATTGTTATAAATGAATTAAACAATTAAACAATATACTAAAAAGGATAGGGAAGAGAGAACACAAACTAATTAATAGTAGTTCAACAAATAGCACTTGCCTACCTTCACCCCTAAGACTCTTCTTGAAATTCCATTATACTTCTTCTTTCATAACGAAGAATAGTATTTGTACAATCTTTCTTTATAAAAAAGACCCTTCTTACAATCTTCTTCTAAAGTGAAGAAAAACCTCAATCTCACTTGAAACCCTCTTAAGTACAATAATATATTTTGTAAACCAAATATGGCAACCTAAAGTTCCTAACTTATTCACTTAATAACTTAAAAATGACCCATTCATATAAATATGACAAAATGATGTTCAAATGATTGAAAAAATCTTTGGACTGGGTGTATACAATAACCCAAAACCTTCTTGATGCTAAAACCAATAAGAAACAAGAACTAGATGTTATAGCAACTAGTTGACCAATTAGAGCCAACCTTTTTATGAAAGGAGGAGCTAAGCCTTTTGGGGAAGGAGGTGGAACTTCATGTCAATCCACTCATATCATTACAATGGCAGAATAATTGTAGTGTTCATCCCCTCTCTAGTCCAAATTGCTAAAATTTTCAACTTAGATAAGATGATCCATATCAAATGTCAATCACACTTAATCTCGGGTATTTTTTAACTTTCCAGTATCTATCCTTCTTTTTTTAATTTCATGAGAAACTCCATATAGAAAGACATGGAATCTGTAGGAAAAACAATTCAAGACCCCTGGTTAATGATAAGAAAACTCAATTGCATACTGAATGTTGATAAAGCAGAGGGTCAAAGAGTGAGCAAAAATAGCTTAGGAATAGAACTAAGCTCTTCCATCATCAACATGGAAGTAACATATATGAATACCACAGGTTCTTATCTCTCATTGAAGAGAAACTAATCAAGGACTTACCTTATAAGGACAAAAGTTAACAAAGCCTTAATCAACAAAGAATGGTTACTCAAATTCCCCTTAAGCTTTACAAAATATGGTCCTCTATTATGCTTAAACCAAATTTAAATTTTTTAACTTTATGTTTTAGGTTGAAAGATTCATGGAATTGGTGAGGGAAACCATAAACACTCCAATCTAGGGTTATAAGGCGTTTTAACTAATGACCAAACTCAGGATCTTGAAGAATGAACTTAAGATGGCGAAGAAAAATAGAATCCCGTAAATGTAAGCAAAAGTGAAGGCAACCAAGGCTTTGCTTAGAACTTTTTAGGAGGACCTTTATAAAAATCATCAAATATTGGGCTAAAATAACAAGAGCAGCAGGCCCTCAAGAAATACGTACAAGCTCTACTGGTATATAACTCATATCTAACCTGGTATATAACTTATATCTAAGGTAGATGGCAAGAATTTCTTAACCGAAAGAGGGAGTATAACTGGAATCTTTTTCAAAACCATTTTATTCCACAAAATAACAACATAATCAATACAGTCAAAGATGACCAAGGTAACGTTCAAAGGGACCAAAGTATACTCATATCTATAGCCTGTTACTATTGTTAAAAACTTATGGGTATTAGAGACAAATGCCATTCCTCAATTAAAGCAATACATCACACCTCAAATTAATCATCACACTTATGTAATGCTGACTTTAAAATTCACAACTAAAGAAGTGAAAATTACCTTATTCAATCTAAAGCCAGACAAAGCACTAGGGCCTGATGACTTTAATGCAACTTTGTTTTAGTAGACTTGAAACTTTACAGGTAGTCAAGTAATTGATTTTGTGAAAGAATTCTTAAAAAATAAAAAAAATGTTAAAAACTAAATTAAACATTTATATGCCTAATTCCTATGAAACAAGCTCTCAACACGTTGTAAGAATATTGACCTATATCTTGTTGTAACATAACATACAAAATCATTGGGAAAATTGTGGCATCTAGGCTCAAGAAGGCCTAATCCCTTTAATTAATTCTTTCCGAGGAGCATTCATCAATGGAAAAGATATTGGAGACAATCTCATCCTATCATAAGAACTATTTAAAGATTACACAATCAATCCATCTATTAGGAGCATAGGACTAACAGTTCATTCTCAATTCTATGGAAGCATTTTGTATTTTCCAAGAAATTCATATCCTGGATTGAATCTTGTATCACAATTACCACCTTCAGTGCGCTAATTATTAGAGACTGACATATATTTTTTATAATGCAAGAGAGATTGATAAATGTTTATTTGACTATAATCATACACCCATATTCAATGAGTTTTGTTTTTTATTTTAGAGTTTTATAGTATTTTTGGTACTTAATTTGCTTCAAATGAATTTGTAGGTAATAATTCCCTTCCTGGACCAAAAGGGAGAAGAATTTGGATGAAATCGTGGCATTGAACCAAGACCTGAAGCAAGTTAGACTTACATAACTATGTATAGTGTCTATGTAAGTCTCCATAAATGTATGAAGATTAAGGAATTTTGGTTTTGGTGGTATGCAATTACACACCCATGTATATACACGACCATATGTGTTGCCCATGTAAGTTTTTGTGCACGTATGAAATTGCAAATTTACGTGTTTTTCTTAGATATGCAGTCACTTACATGATAATGTATATTGACCATATATATCCCAAACATAATATTTTTTACTATAAAACGAAGTGACTAAAGAAAAAAACTAAAAAGGAGCAAGTGTTTAGAGATTTTTGAGTTATAAGACACACAGAGAGGCGACAATTCTGATCAAGGGATAAGGAAAATAAGAAGATAACATTGAGAGGCTTGATAAAGAGCTTAAACCAATCCAACCGATGCAAATTTGCAAAAAGATTCATTAGAAGAAAAAGGGAGATTTAGAATTATGATTTCTTTGTTTTCTAGTTATTCTTTTGCATATTTATTTTTTATTTCGTTTTCTATGGATAGCAACTAAACTTGTTTAGTGCCTAGGTGTGATGAACCCTAGGTTATGACAAGAATATGATTTGATCTTTTATTTAATTCAATTTTCTTGATTGATTTATTATGATTTAATTGCGCATTTTATTCTTGTTCTAATATATCTAGAGTATTAATGCATGATTTGATTTCATATAATGAAGATTGATAAATTCCTCTTGTATGTGATCTACTACAATTGGAAGGATTTTCATGCAAGGCTAAAGGTAGGTAGACAAATCCCTAGATTAGGCTCAAACCTAATAGTGAAATTCACAAATCGATAATCCAAACCTAGGGGTTTTAACTAGAAAGATTTATGTTAATCAACTGATGGATTAGTTGTTAGTAGTCTTGAAAAAGATATTAAAATAAGATAGGAATTTTCACAATCTAATGATCAATAATATAATTTCATGAAAAGGGTTTATATTTAAGAAATCTTAAGGGGAATCATTACCTAAGCACTCTTATTTGGTACTGAATTTTCTTAGTATTCTCCTTGTTTTGCGTTTGTTATTGTTTTAAATATTATTATAGTTATTTGATTTAATTTTTAATTAAATCCACTATTTGAATCAATGGTTAGATAATAGAAAATGGATAATTACTAATAATTACAACCCTCGTGGGATCAATCTATACTTACCTATGCTAGCTACTGCTACACTATGTAATTACAGTTTTTAATATTGATAATTTCTTATAAGTATAGAAATTCATCATCCAAGTTTTTGGAGCCTCTGTTGGGGACTAGTAATATTAGGAAAGCCTAGTTCTTATTAATCTAGACAATTTTCATTTATTTTATTTCATTCTTGTTTTATTTTATTTGATTGTTAGTTTTCTTTTTCCTCATAGATTTTGACTTTTGGTAAGTTTATGATAGGAGCAATTCGACGAGCTTAGTATGCAAAGATCCAAAAATCAAGAGTACAGCATGCAAAAATCTCCACACGACAGATTGAAAAATAGAAAACTTGGGAGGTCAAGTTAATACTGAGGAATCACACATCATGGCACACTAACTAAGGAAAATTTTTAGTTATACTAAATCAGACTTGACTTAAGCAGTGTCCAATATTGTTAGACTGGCTATAAACATCAATAATTTTAAGATCAAGTCAATTATCATTCAGATGGTGCACTATTCTTTCCAATTTGATGGACACAAAATATGCCAAAAAGTATAACAGTTATGAGATGCGGAGCCAATGAATCTCTTTTTAAGACAGTGTCTATGTTACCTACCAATGGAAGCAATCACTGAAATATCTCTTAAGAGGAGATTATAAGGAGCTTAGAAGTTTGGATGAACAAACTGGTCATGAGGGCACTGAAAAAAATCAACTCAAGAGATTTTACAATAGGCCAACATATAATCAATTAGCAATTCATAAGTGGTAACTTCCCTCTCTACGAAAACTAAGTTTCAAATTAATACCAGCTAAGAATGGAGAAAAGAAATAGGAATTAGAACAGTTAAACTCCCATGCCAGGCTAAATTGAATTGGATCGCTTGAAACCTCCTCCTCTTCTATAATGGGAGATGATTTGGGAACTTCTTTTAAGATTGTGTTTATAAGGAGAGAAAGTAGGAGTAGAAAGAAAGGCTCTAAATCAACTACTTCTTCTTAATGACTTGGTTTATATGGAATGTTAGAGGTATTAACTTCCATAAGAAGCTTTTAGATTTAAGGGATTTTGTCTATCAAGAAAAACCATGTTTAATTTCTCTTTTGACAACTAAGATTAGAGTAGATAATATTATGTAGCTAAATAAATTTGGTAGCAGTTGGAAATTCATTACTAATCACCAAAAGCAAGTTTTGGGAAGAATAATTATTGATTTTAATCTATAATTGTGGAGGTAGATATCTTAGAAGTGGAAACGCAGGTGACGAACATATAATGGCATTTCAAAGTAGAGGATGTGTCTATTTTTTCCTCTATCATATATGGCTCTAATTATGCCTTCTAATGGAAGGAGTAGTGGAAAAGTTTGATGGATTTCCATAATAGAGTGATTGGTCCCTATTGCCACCATTGCTTATTGGTTAAGGAAAGAGAATTATTTGTTTAGGGTTGTTTGTGAGTGGACTTGAAGTCTAAAATTTGTAGTTGAGAAATTGATCTGAATATAGAAATGTTTTGAGATTTTACAGGGCTTTTGAAAATTTTAGGAATGTCAAAATGCGGTCGTTGTGCTGTCAAAATTCTTAATAAAATGAATTAAAACAAAAATTTTCCATTACTTTCCTCACTTTTAATTATTAAAGTATAAAAGGTTTTAAATAGTTAAACGACTTAGCTTGTGGGATTCCTAAGATCGAGTCAGATATCGTATAGAAGGCTACCGTAGGGTCCCTAAGATGGCACCACTCAGATTCCCGAAGGGGAATTCCAAGACAAGTCCTTTCATTATCCACTAGAGAAGTTTGATTTTAAGGTGGGTTAGGAATTTATTGAGGGTGGAATGTTAGGTCAAATTTCACACACTTTATCCTACGAGGATCAGGTTGTTTCATCACAATTTTCCTCCTAACTATTTAATAGGAGGATATTGAGTAGCTCATCTAAGAATCCTAATTTTTATTTTATGCCAATATCTCTCCAAATCATTTTTTAAATATTTGGAGGATTTCGTTGGTAACTAGACTTAATATAACCTTCTTTCAGTTGTTTATTCTTATCTGGCCTTATTATTGGGAATACCTCACGAAGATCGTCATTTGTATCTGCCTCCAAGCCTACCTTCTTATTATTGTAGTTAGCTCATCTAAGTAAAGTGGCTGATATGGCCCTAGATAAGGATGGCAATTCCGGTCCAGCCCGGGTTGGCCGGGCCATGGGCCGACCATGGTCGATCAATGCAGGCTATGGGCTAGTCCGGCCAAGCCCATGGCCAGTTTACTTTTCTTGAAACGATGTTGTTTTGAATTTTTCTTTAAAAAATAAATGGACAGGCTGGCTCAACCCTACCCGTGGCCCAAGAGGCCATAGGGCAGACCGCTAGCCGGCCCATCCCAGTCCACCATGATAGAGGCTCAACCCGACCTAGCCCGAACCATTGACACGTTTAGGCCGTAGGGGGGCTACTGGCTGGCCCATCTCAGTCCACCATGACAGAGACTCGACCCGATCCAGCTCGGCCCATTGACGCGTCTAGCCATAGATACGCTACTCAAGCCTTCTATCGTCTAGCACTTCAGGAGCAAACTATGGAAATATATCCACAAGGGAACATTCTTAAATATTATGTCGTTTAGGCTCAAGTTGGGTCACCATTTAACTGAAAAGAGTTATTTTTCCTAAATGTGATAAAATCCAGCTTCCAAAACTTTGTGCATACTATTGATGTTAAAGAACATGAAAAAGAAAAGCTTATCATCATTAAGAAGAACACTTTATAGAACATTTTTTGACCAAGTTTTCAACGTCCAACTATGGACCAACAAAATTGGAATTATTTATCCATAAAGAACCTAACTTGTGCGCTTGAACACTTGGTCGCTCTTTATTGAAGCACCTTGATGGGAGGAGACACTAAGTGAGACCGGAAGGTGGCAGTTCTAGTGAAAGGAGCTAAGAACCTCAACTTGCCAAAGGATCTAGTAGCATCACCCACCACCTAACTCCATATTCTCTTAAGGGAGGAGCTCGTGGTGGTGTTAATCATACTAAGAGCTACCAACATTTTAAAGGTATAGAGGGATGCAAAATGAAGAGAGTTTGAAAGAGTTAGAGAGAGGCCTACTGAGAGGGACGGACAACTATGTTTGGAGCCTGAAGAGTAGTCAGAGTAATTTAGTTTTCAGTTTCCACATTTTGCCTAGATTTTCAAAACTGAAGTTAAGGTGTTTTTACTGGAAACAACCTCTCTACTATGTAAGAGTAAGGCTGCATACTATCAGACCTCCCCAAATCTCGCGTTATTGCGAGATTCCAAACTGGGTGATGATGATGATGATGATGATGATGAAGTTAAGGTGTTTTTACTACATACTACAATCTTCTGGAAACATGATTCTTTAAGTTGTTGAAAAAATGAAATCCCAATTTGATACAATGTAACATTAGCAGAGTCTAAGTCACCTAACTGTCAAAAGTTAGGAAATTTGGGCATGAAGAAAGAAAGTCAAATTGCTTTGCGGGACTCCGGAGCTTAGTAACACATGCCAGTTCACTAAACTGGACATAACTGTGAAATTGATGTTAAAATCATCACCTTCATACTCGATAACAGCAGCATGCATTTTAGTTAGTTACATCCATCTAATTAGTCACTCACTACGCCAAAACAAAGTGTTGCTTATTTCCAATTTGTTTAACAGCTCAGCTACACATTTTCTTTTTCTGCTCTTCCAAGGAAAAGAAAACCGACAAGCCAAAACAAACACGACATCGCCTTTTCACTTTCACTAAAATTATCGAAATGTCCTCATTGAACTCCGGGAATTCTTCAAGATGATCATGAGTGAACATTGGCGGCTGGGCGACGTCTCTTCCTCTTGCGCTGCGGCGGTTTCAGCGAAGACGCCCCATCAGTCGTGGAAGAAGAAAATTCATGTTCGTGAGCAGAGTTAAAACTTTGAATGGCGGTAATGCAACACTCCTGCCAATTCAGCTCCTCCAGATCGGCAGTTACGTCCTCCACAGTCATGAAGGCGCAAGGCGAGATCTCGTTGTCGTGGAGTGTAGAGCGCGATGGATTCACCAACCCAATAGTCTCTAGGGCGTCGCTTAACGCTTTCTGTTATTAGGAAAAAACAAAAGAAACGCACACGAGACTGAGCAAGCGATCGACAATGAACGTGTTTGGCTGCTGCTGAAAAATTAAAGATAGAGAGGATAGAATAGAAACCTTGGGAAGATTATAGATTCTCTTAAAACCGTGCATGAAAATGATCTGAAACACAGATGAATAAAATCGATGAAAAGGATGGATGAGTTATGTAGAAGAAGAAGATGAAGATGAATAGATGCGTACCTGATTGAGGGAAGTGAGAGTGAGAGCAGAGGGATTGTGAGAGTGAAAGAAATCAATGTAATCTTCTAGAGATAGAGCGAGACTCCCTTTCATGTTCCCTTCTGGCTTGCTTAATTACAAAAATCTCTTCTCCTCTTCTATGTATTTATATATTACCTACTTCTGCACATTTAAGTAACAATATTCGGCAGTTTTTAGTACCAAACAACAAATAGACGTGTGATTTTTGCTCACTTAATACAACTGAATGAAGTGTTCTGTTTACGTCATTTGTTGAACGCTAATTAATATTCTTAATTTCTTAAGGTCATAAACACATCCCAATTGATTCGGCAAGACACCGGCGAATGTCGTCACTTGTACGTCTCTCTCACCACAACCTCAATTTACAAATCAGCGTTCAACTCAGACTACATTCCCATTCCCTCCCCTATATATATACTATACTACTCGTTCAATCCCCATTGTAACTTATCTCTTGCTAGCAATGGACTATTCTCGTTGTGTGGGTTTCGTTTTCACTCTATTACTCACAGCATTGCCTTCTCATTCTACAGCTCGTACTCTTCAAGGTTTATCAATGAAGCAGAGGCACGATCAGTGGATGGCTCTTTATGGACGTGTTTATAAGGACGCCCCAGAAAAAGAGATCCGGTTCAAAATATTCAGAGAGAACGTTCAACGAATTGAATCTTTCAATGCTGTTGGAAACAAAGCTTACAAGTTGGGTATCAATCAATTTGCGGACCTTAGGAACGAGGAGTTCAGAAGTAGGAGAAACAGATTCAAGGCTCACATGTGCGAAGCTGGTGGAGTTGCAGGTCCTTTCAGATACGAAAACACAAGTGCTCTTCCGTCTACCATGGATTGGAGGAAAGAAGGAGCCGTAACACCCATCAAAGACCAAGGCCAATGCGGTATACGTCACTTATGAAACCATACTACTCATTAATTAGACAGCCATTTCATTGTCGAATTAAAATTGCAGGATCTTGCTGGGCATTCTCCGCAGTTGCGGCCGTGGAAGGAATTACTCAGTTATCCACCAAGAATTTGATCTCTCTATCAGAACAAGAATTGGTTGACTGCGACACAAAGGGAGAGGATGAAGGATGTCAAGGTGGCCTCATGGATGACGCCTTCAAATTCATTATCCAAAACAAAGGCCTGACAACTGAGACCAATTACCCCTACACAGGAAGCAATGGAACTTGCAATGCCCACGCTGAGGCAAGTAAGGCTGCCCAAATAACGGGGTACGAGGATGTGCCAGCCAACAATGAATCGGCCCTAATGAAAGCTGTGGCAAATCAACCAGTTTCAGTTGCCATTGATGCTGGAGATTTTTCATTTCAGTTCTACCAAAGTGGTATCTTTACTGGCGCATGCGGTAAACAACTCGATCACGGAGTTGCGGTTGTAGGATATGGAGAGACAAACGGAACGAAGTACTGGTTGGTGAAGAACTCATGGGGAACACAATGGGGAGAACAAGGATACATAAGGATGCAAAAAGATGTTAGTACAAAGGAAGGGCTTTGTGGAATTGCCATGCAACCTTCTTACCCCGTTGCTTGATCCAATTACCCTTGTGCGCATGTACATTTCAATTTATAGTCTTCGAGTTTTCGGTGTGCTGTAGATTGTAGAAATGCTCGTAGCTTCTTCGTAGTATCGAGTAGTGTTTAGGCAGTTGCCTGTTGTCGACGTACTCTATATGTATGTATGGGTACGAACATAAACCGTTATGATTCTTTATGTATCGGAAAACTGGGATTTTTTTTCCATTAATTATGGGTGGCTTTCTATTTAGATCCTCGCTTTATTAATCCTTTCTGTTTTTATCCATCAACCATTCTACATAAAGTACTTCTCTTAATGTCTTCTAACATAATTCTTTGTGTGAGCTCAATTTTAACCAAGTTATACATATGAAGAGTAACTTATATATGGCTTAATTTGTACAAGGTTTAAAATTTCTAAATTTCTCAACTAGGGATTCACTATAAATCTTAAATGAAAAATTAAGTTCAATTAAGAATTTGATGATATTACAAATTAAAACCCCAAAATTGTGAAAGTTAAGGCAATTTTCATCTTTATCTCCATCTAACATCTTTAGATTTTCTGTCATCCGGTCTCTTTTAAATTGTTTTGTCCATTTAAAAAAGGATATCATATCTACATAATCTTTCCACAAGCAGGTCAACAGTTTTTTGTTTGCATTACTAGAAATTAAATCTCAATGAAGAGTGACCTAATTTTATAAAATGATAGTGGTACAAATTATGTGTCTTTTCTAGCCACTCTTCCTTTAGATATATAAAATGTTGGGCTCTTAGATGGGCTTGATGCCCAATTTAGGGCCAAACGTTTTTTAATTCTATCAATTTAAGGCTAAACATTTTAACATGTTGAATTAAAGTCTAAATTTTATCAAGTTTGCTTAATGTTAGGTTATTTTGAATAGAAACCTGATAGTGCCATAAACTCATCATTATTAATTTAGAGGTCTGACATAAAACTCACACGCACACTCGTCCCTTGGCCTTACCATTAAATGAAAAATGAAAAACAAGAAAGAGAGGGAGTTTGGGACAAAGTGCTTAGGTTTGTGAGCCCTCTCATGTTCATCTTCTTCCATGTCTCACTGATTAGATAATGTATCTATTCACGACTTTCTTCTTTAGAAGCCCCTAGTTGATGCATGTAAGATCATGTAAGATGAGACTGATTTTAGAACATCACTTTTTTTGTATCTCGTACTGTTTAGAAACATCCAAAAAAAAGAAAATAAAAATTGGTACAGAAAACCTGTAGACTATAATCAAAAACAGAAAATTTTAGGTTTTCAAAATCAAAGATGTTCTAAGATCATCAACTAGCCTGAAAATCATTAACAGCCATTTAATGACATTAATGTACCCATTTTCCTTGACTGATTCTATAGCCCTGTCTGTAATTGGATTTGCTATTAGAAAATATGCGTGGAATAGAACCAAAAGACCATCTATAGATATTCGTGCATTGTCTATGTACTCTTGTAACATTGGTTTATACCCCCTAAATACCACTTGAGCTCCAATAAGTAAAATTTACATAAATCTATCTACTAAAAGATATAAAGACAAATTAATAAAGTAATTATGCACTTAATTCCTATAGGCAGAGTAATAACTGTGAAACATGAAGTTTAGTATTGATTTCTTGAGGTAATAGGTGATGTCAACTCCATAATCCCGAATAGCAATGTAAGCCACTTCATTTACATAATTGACTAGAGCAAAGAAAGTTAGCTTCATGTAATACGGAATTTGGTTCATCATGTTTATGTCCCACCTGCAACCAAGCAAAAATATCCCATTTATCATATTCTCTTAAACCCAAATTAGAGTTGTTCTTGATTTTGTTTAAATATACAAACGCTACACTAACCTTTCAAGGTAGAGCTAAAGAGCTCAAGTTCATCCAAGGTGCCATATACATCGTAAATTTGATCAATTGTTATACCAAGTTGACCGTATTTTGTACTCTATGTTTTGAAATAACTATACTTTGGCTCCATTGCAACCCCAGTTGTCCACATGAAACTCTCAGCTATCCTCTCTCTTGCAAAGGGTAGCTTTTCTTTAAAGCCCCGTGTGAAGAGACCACCTAATTAAAGAAAAGTAAACAGAACCTTTTTAGAAGTGAGTTGTTTTGATTTTATTATGTCGAATGCATAAGAACACAAGCTTACTCAGATGCTCGTTTCAGATCCTCCTGATGAACTTCCTGAAGCCTATTGTACTCCATTTTTGCAAACTCAAGAAGCATAGGATTCATGGATTGGTTTTTGGGGTACACATCTATGTACCACCTAGCTTCCAACCTTGGCATTCTCCAACGTAATAGGAGCTTCAGGGAATGACTACCTAAACTGGGAATGAAATCACCTTTGATGTAGTTCTCATACTCTTCAAGGTTCTTCCCTACAAAATTTCTTGCATCCTTCAAGCTACTCTCACCTTCTTCCATGAGGAACGATGCCTCGTACTTGCTATCTCTTGTCCTCACACAAACATGCTTTGAAGTTCTATTGATTATCCTTAATGATGTGGAAGATATCTATAATTTATTATGTATGTTAGACTAATGATGAAGAGCTCATTGCACATAATATGAAAAATCTATCCTCATACCTTGCAAAACCTTGAAACTATGCTGTCTTAAGAGTATGAACTCAAGAGCTTCAGTGTATAAATCATCATTCGACAAACTATTACTATAATTTTTATCATTGTAAATTCTCTCCAACATAGTTCTTATCTCATATTCAAAAACGTAATCAAACCCCTAATTGATCTAAACGATTCATCATTTTATTCCCTAGCATTGCCCTCACATCTTCCTTGAGCTTATCAATTCATTATGTGGACGACTCCACCTGCGCAAACAAATAGAAACTGAAGTATTAATAGCACCATGGAAGAGAGAATGAAAGCAACAAAAAGACATTACCAAAAAATCACTTGTTAGTGATTGGATGTAATTATAGTCCCATAAAGTAGGTTGGCAGTTCCCAAATCTATAGGTTATTATCTGGATGGAGACTTTAGGTTTGTGAACAAGCAACAATTCCTGGATTCTTAGAGGTAAGCTTTGTGAAGATGCAAATTGAAGGGAAGCAACCAAGGGAAAGGTCATTTTCTTTTGTAAATTAGTAAAATATAGATCTGAATTAATTGTATATAAGATATTGTAAAGGCAAGGAGGCTTTGAATTTGAGGGTGAAGCTTTCTTTTTTGCGAAAATTAAGGTAAGACTTAAGTATATGATTTTTTGTTACATTTTTTTATTGTTAATATAGAGACAATGAATAATATTTATTATGAGTAAATATACGTTTAATTTCATTTTATAAATAAGAATTATCTTTTAAACTTGAAGTCATCAATATTGGAGGTTGTAAAGAAAATTGCAAATTTTTAACAATTCCATTTCAATTTCCATCCATTAAAATATGAAAAAGACCAAAACTTAGATAGCTAGCAGGGTCATGTGTATGGAAGCAGCACAAAGACCAAGGAATAGCAAACTAAAAGGGTCATATCTCAGACTTAACGGCTCGTGTATGACACCTCTAAGTTTTTTGTTTAAAATAGCCTAATATTGGGCAAACTCATTAAACTTTAATTAAGCAGGTTAAAATATTTGTCCCTAAATTGCGGAAGAATCAAGAAGGCACAGTCCACATACATAGATTGCTACGTTTCATGAATGGAAGGCACAATCTAAACTATTCTTACTAAACCTTGTACTGCATTAATGACAGATTACTTCCGAATTTGATTTTTTATAATTTTACGTGTAAGTTTGAGACAAGTTTCAAAAATTGAATCAGTGTATTAGTCCATCCTGTTGGACAACATAGACAAAGACCTTCAAATCAGAAACAAATAAACTAAATTCTGCTATAAGCCTTCCGTGACTTTGTCTAACGATGAAACTATGCATAACATTATTCTATCTAAATCGTCTTACAATAATGTAACCCTTTCCAACCTTAGATTCTCAATCCTCCTTACTGCTAGCAATGTTGCTGAGATAATGATTTAAACGCTGACCGAAAACCTTTGTTGAGAATGAATTGGCTACATGCTCTCGAGCCTCTTTCCCCATTCTCTCTGCCATCTGGGGATCCCGTATGAATTTGGCCATGGCCGTGCAGAAGTCTGGAGGAGTAGGATCACAAAGAAATCCAGTTACCCCGTCCTTAATGGTCTCCAAAGGGCCCCCACTGTTACATGCAAGGACAGGCTTATGAGCAGCCATAGCCTCCAATGGAACAATTCCAAAGTGCTCATCCTACAATTATCAACAAAGCAAGAAACCTCATAACTATCAACAAAGTAAGAGACCTCCCTTTTCACTTGCAGCGTTACTACTAATGGATAGAGGACGGTAGTAAAAATATGGTAACATACCTTTGGCGTATAAACAACACAAAGACATTGGGAAAGAAGCTCATTTCTGTCTGTTGTTGAGCAAGAGGGGATGAAGTTAACTTGATCAGATATTCCTTCCCTTTCTGCTAAGCTTTTAAGTTCCTCCAAGTATTCAACATTTTCCCCAAGTCGTTTATCATACCCACCTGAAACACAAATGGCACATGGAGTACATGGTGGAATCTTAGCTATGTCATTTAGCCTTCCTTTAAAATATAGTAATGCCTTTACTTTCTTTGTAAAAATCAAGGTAACTAATTTATCCAAAGAAAAGCTTCATCCTTCACTGTCCGTTACAAAAATTTTACAGTTGAATTTTTAGAAAGATTACTTAAAGCATGAACTTATTTATTATCAGAAAAAAAAAGGACTTGCTATGAGAAAGCTGTATTCTTTATTCATGTTGAAAGTCCTTGCAAAATACAAGCAAATTGTCCATGTAGGTGACAAAGAACTTTTTCATTCAATTTTTCACCGCTGGCACTCTGTATAACCAGTAACATTTTCTATGAATTCACAGCCTAATGATTGGTGGGTTAGGGAATCCTGGAACAAAGTTCTTTTGGAAAAATAATCCTGGGACAAAATTGAGGAAGACTTGCCTGCAATAGTCAAAGTAGCATTTTTGAAAACATGTTGAAGCTGATGTTCTTTAAGGTCACGAAGCATGGCAAAGGCTGAAACGGCCAAGTCTATATTCTTTTTCCTTTCAAAGCGGTTAATGGAAAGAAAATTTAACCTACACCACATTGACAAGGTTAAATTACAGTACAAAATGATGCTGACTAATATTAAAGAACAATGTCCCAGTAGGCATTTGAAGACCATGCATAGATCAATAAGAAGAAAAGAGATATACAAACATGTCTGTTACTTGTAAGATTTAGGCTCATGAAATTGATCCACATTAACCGCAGGGTAAAGAACAGCTGGCCGAATTCCTCTTGCATGAAGGTACTTGAATGTACTTGCAAACGTAGATGCAGTAAATCTGCTATTAACAAGAATCAAATGTGCCATTCCTGCAGTTGCCAAGTAGCACTATTTTAAGAATTAGTAAAAGATGCAGAAAAACATTTAGACGAAGATAGACATTTCACATGAACACCATCAAAACCATGGACCATACCCGTTGTAGCTTGTTCTATGAAGTCAATGGGTTTCCTGTATAACCTCCGTAGAAAAGTTGTGTGTTGAGCCAACAACATATCCGGAAAATGACAATAGAAAACCACCTGGTAAATCATACAATTGGTGAAATAACTTGATTCTTCTACCAATGCATCGCAGCTCACGTTAAAAACAAAATGAAAGAGAAAAGTAAAAGAATAGAAAAGAACAGAAGTATATATACCTTTGTTGATCTTTTCAGTTTAAACAATGGGACAACAACTGACACTTGATCCACCAGTATAATGTCAAAAGATGGCCACATGAAGAGCACACAGAGAGCAACAAAAATGCACCTCAAATATGCACATACAGCATGAAGATGGTAGAATATATGCCGGGGGAGGAAAGAGCCATATACGATAACTGGGAAGGTGCCTGTATGGTAAATTGGCATCATATTTGAGCCAGATAATATCACCTTGACTGAGAAAAGGCATTCAAGGGCCATACACAAGATATCCTAAAACAATTTAATTAAAGAAAATGAAGCATTTAACTCAAGGTAAAAGTTATGTGGATAGTTTGCAAGGGTAAACTAAAGAAATGATAGAAGAATAAAACAGAGGGAAAAAAAAAAGGAGCTGAAAAAAGAGAAAAGAGAACAACAATTCATATTGCTTTCTTAGAGGAGTTGGTTACAGCCGGGTTTTAATTCTGAACATCCAGCTTCTTGACCAGGCTGCTGGTCACTAAATGGTAACTAAGTCGTACATTGAAATTGAAAATTTAGTAAAATGCTGCATGGGCAGCTTCTTATCCTCCATCCTTCTCTTACTTCAGCTCTCTTTATTGTAACAATCCCCCCTTTCACGAAAACCTTATGTACGAAGTTCAAATAAATTCAGATAAAGTTGAAGGAACATGAACTGAAATCTGATAACCCGAATCCCTCCTTTCAAGAAATCCTTGCCTATGAGGTTCAAAGAACTTCATACAGAGTTGAAGGAACATGAACTAAAATTTGATACCCTCATCTGGTGTGGCATTAGAAGCTTCATGAATGAGATATGAAGCATGCAACTCAAAGATTTGGATTCCAAGTGTTTCTCAATTGTCAGGTCTATAAATCAGCATTGCAAAACCTTTTCCTCTGGTTTCAGCAAGTGACTTATGTTGGCCTCAAAACTTTGTCATGTCAAAACTTTTCTTTCTTGCTTGAGGCTGTCAGTCCAACCATACTAATTTTAGGAAGACTGAAACAGGCTGGTAGAAAGCTTAGATGATCTAGCACATGATGTCTTCAAGCAACAAACACACACACACACAAAAAAAAGGAAAAATCCTTGAATACTGGCTGCATGGGTACTAATTATTTGGTCATTTGCATCACCAATTTAATAGAATTAAGGTCCTGGATTTCCATTGGATGAACAAATTGTATTTGCTCATTGACAGGAATCAAACCACATTGAGTTTTCAAATTGATGTTCTCTTTAAGGAAACTCTTTTGAGCAACCTTCAGTCCAACAACCATTGAAGGACACCTCAAAGACCAGACTGACCTTCTGGAACAGAAGTAAGTCAAGTGACTCAATATAGCAGTCGTTACACGGATAAGACCAAGAAGAAATAGAAAGCCTATTTGTTTCTTTTTGGAAAATTTTGCTGTAAATCTTCATTTTTATTGAATTTTGATCTATTTATCAAACTAAAGATGTGTATATAATTAATCCACTGACAAAAATGTGTCTACATTTGCAATTTCATTTTAAGATTTGTGGGTGTGGATCAGAAGTTCCATGCTCTGTCATGGTAAGGGCCAACCTTTCGACGAGAGACCTCAAAATCTGATCCCACACTCTTAATGATCTAGTTTGTATTCCATTGTGCCTGGTCCTTATAATTTCTGTTGTGGTCCACAGTGGCCACGGGAGAAACCTCAACTTGAAAATAGGGCTATAGTTCCCTCTAAAGAAGAGTTAGCCTGTGTCCTTTTATCCAGGATTGCTCAAAAGTTCAGTTCGTAACACAACATTTCACAAAAAGATCCTACCATTTACTGGTAGAAGCACTTCCACATCATTGACTACACAAAGAAGTAAGCAACTAAATGCCAATTGGCATATAATACATATATATATGAGAACTTGCCTTCAAGGGTTTCCTCGAAACATCTGCTATTGTCATGGTGAGCGGTAAAGACATGAACCTGATGGCCATGTGAGGAAAGCTGAACAGCAGCATCAACAATTAATCTCTCAGCACCACCTTAAAAAGGAAATAGATCAGGTTTTAACAATCAAAATTTGTAGGGAAAAAGAAAAGGGCCAAAAGGAGAGTCACCCAAAATAGTATAAGAAGAGAAGCATATTACCTATACCGAGATCTGGGTGTACGATAGCTATATTGAGATTCGACTTTGGTTTTCTCTCCATTTTTCTTTTGGACGCAGCAGACGAAGTAAGAAGAGGATGACTCTATACGCAGTCTGTTTCCTTTTCTTTTAACATATTAAGATTTAACAGCAGTATGGTTTTAAAAACCTTCTTATTTTAAATATCTAAGGTTTTGGTAATTAATAACAAAGGATTAGAAAATAAAAAATTAGAATAAAAAATACCAATTAAGTATTGGAATAAGAATAGAATAATTGATTAGACATGTTAGATATAGAAGAATTAGAAATGAGATTATAGAAGTTGACACAGAACTAGAAATGAGATTATAGAAGTTAATATCGATATTAATGTTTGGCATTAAATATTAAGAATAGTAATAACAATTTTTTTTACGTATGTTTTACTTGATTGATTTTATAAATAATTGATTAAAATATTTTTATTATTGTTAGTTTATAAAATTTTTTATTGAATAAGTAAATAAATAAAATTATTTTTAATGATTTAATAAATTATTAAAATTTAAACAATTTTATATGATTTTTATAAGAATAAAATTAAAAAACATAATCAATTTATGTTATGATATAAAATCCTTAAAATAAAATAAAATAATTATTAACAAAATTAGAGAAATAATATGCAATTTTGATAATAATATCATTATAAGAATAAATCAAAATAATGTATTGATTAAATTAATTAATTAATCTTAAATTTTCAAATAAATAGACTAAACACAAAAAGAAAAAAGATTATGTTTTCTCACGACTATTTATTTGTTAATTTTAATATATAATTTCAAATTGTACTTGCATCTATCTTAGAAATAAAAATTCAGAATTATTTGAAATTCATTCGAGCAGTCCTTATCCTATCTATTACTAGTAAACATACAAGCAATAATTAAGGGAAAGTAAGTTATATATTCATTTCCATGTCTTCATTTCTAGTTACCAATGTCCCCCCGAAGAGTTTCTCAACTTAAAATCTTAACGAGTTACATAGTTAGCTAACTCTCTTCCATAAATACACATCTGTAAGAGGTTGATATCTTGACCTAATTAATTTATTATACAATATTATAATTTTTATAAGAATATTACCGATAATAAAATAAGTTTTTATTATATTTTTAATCATTATATAATTATAATAAGATGGTTAATTGCTTTTTATTATATTTTATAAATAATCACATTTTAATTTTTATTGTTAACAAATAAAATTATAAAATATAAATGACTCAAATTTTATCAAAAGTAATATCAGTAACGTTATAATAACCCATCTATAAAATGAACACGTGCTATTATTACGATTCGTTATGTACTGTTAAATAGCCATTGTAACAACTCTTCTTCATCCACTTCTTTCTCTCTCTAAAATACGTTATTCCACATACGTCGCATGAAATTGTACAAGTGAGTTAATATATTATAACATCTGGTATCAGAGCAAACGACCCTCAGCAACAATCGATGGTAGAAAATATTAGAGGAGAGGAGGTATGTCACCTAGAAGATGGCATGAAGAATCTATTGGAATCCAAATGAGGAAAGAAAAGGAGATCAATGACATTAAATCAATGTTCCAACTAAAGGATTTCAAGGTAACGATAATTTCATTCACCTTTAGGAATTGGTTTAAATAGAATAATTACAGTATCCTACAATTACTTACATTGACTAATTACATGTGTGAAGGAAAGGTATTAATTTACAGTGTTAATGATATATGCGTAACTTAAGGAAAATCAGTCAAATCATATCACTACAATTTAGGCTGAGTTGCAACCGTATCTTCCACATGCCCCCACAAGATGGACGGTCATTGAAAGAGGCCAATCTTGTCCTGAAGTGAAAGAAAAGGAGCCTGCGAGAGTGATTTAGTGAGAGCATCAGCTAGTAGGTCCGTCGAAGAAACATAAGTGACCCTTAGACTACCATTCTGAGCTTGCTTTCGGATAAAGTGAAAGTCGATGGCAATGTGTTTCATCCGGGATTGGAACAGAGATGTGTGGCACCAATATTGTCACAGTAGATGACTAGTGTGCAACGTAAGACAATAGCCATTTCAGAGAGGAGAGAACACACCCATCGTAACTCAACAGCAGTGGCAGCTACAACACAATATTCTGCTTCAGTAGAGGAAGGAGCAAATGTGCATTGCTTTTTAGAACTCTAGGAGATGGGATTCCCACCAAGATAGACAACATAGGCACTAGTAAAGGTATAGTCATCCTTATTGCCAGCCTAGTCAGCATTAGAGAAGGCATGTAAGGATAGTGGAGTCGTCGGTCGAATAATAATCTCAAGGTCTGAAGTGCCCTGAAGATAACAAAGGAGACGTTTTAGAGCATGCCAGTGAGTTGTCGTGGGACGATGCATGAACTGTGACAGTTTATTCACACTGTAGGCCACATCTGGGCGAGTGAGACTGAGATACTGCAGACTACCAAATATTGTTTTGTACTTAGAGGCATCAGTCAACGAGGTGCCAGACGTGAGCTTTGGAGGTTGATCCGTGGCCAGGGGGTGAGAACAGGTTCAGAGTGTAACATGTTCGTCTTAGTGAGGAGATCATGAATGTACTTCCTTTGTGAGAGTAGAAGACCCCCTTAATGAGGGATCACCTCTATACCAAGAAAGTAGGATAGGGGTCTAAGGTCCTTTAGAGAAAATGTAGCGGCAAGAATATCAATAAGATGCTGAACAAAGCGGTGGTTAGGACCTATGATCATGATATCATCCAGATAAACTAACAAGTAGGCAATGTGACCAGAGTGATGATAAATAAAGAGAGAGGTATCTGCATGAGAGTTAGTAAACCATTGAGTAAGTAAGAAACTCTTAAGTTCAGAGTACCATACACGAGGTGCCTGTTTGAGGCCATAAATAGCCTTACGCAACTTGCAGACATGCTGGGGAAAATCATGATCAATGAAACCCGAAGGTTATGTCATATAAACATCTTCATATAGGCGACCTTGGAGGAAAGCATTGTTGACATCGAGTTGGCGAATAGGCCAGCGTTGATGAAAGCCTTTCACCACTAGGCGCGCCTTGTACCTATCAACAGAACCATCAGAGAGATACTTAGTACGGAAAACCCATTTGTGTTCCACAAGATTTTGAGCTTGAGTAGGCGGAACATGCTCCTATATGCCATTTCAAACTAGAGCATTAAATTCCTCAGATATAGCCTGTCGCCATTTAAGGTCTTTGAGAGCCTGGACAGCAGTGGAGGGTTCAATATCAGAGGAGGAACTGACTTGGGCAATGAGGTTCAATTTGTGAATAGGTTTGGTAATGTGGTTTTTGGCTTAGGTGGTCATGGGGTGAATGTTTTGTGAGAAGGTGTGAGGAGGTGATCCAACAGCAGTGGGTTGTGGATGTTGGGTATCAGATGCGGAAGGTTGTGTGGGAGAGGTCGGGGATGATGTAGATGGAGTAGGGACTGCGGGTGCTAGCCATGGAGAGGGAGGCATAGGGGAAGCACAACTGGGGTGGGTTGTCAAAACCGGTATGTTATATATGTTGGAGATCTGCGATACCGTGGGGAGTATATATGCCAGGGGCAGCCAATCTTGAATGGACTCAATTGAGGGGGAAGAACTATGCAAGGGAGATGTAAAGAACGGGAATGTAGATTCCACAAATTATAACCAGTAGGATGAGGGCATAGATGTATAAGATAAGAGAGTAAGACCTATTTCGACTATGTGACGATGTCGTCGTTTAGCAAAGCTGTTATGTTCAGCGGTGTGAGGTGGAGAAGTGTAATGGGTAATGCCCTGAGACGAGAGATAGGATGCTAAGCCTAAGTATTCCCCGACCTCTCCCACATAACCTTCCGCATTTGATACCTAACATCCACAGCCCACTGCGGGTGCTGGCTATAGAGAGGGAGGCACAGGGGAAGCACAATTGGGGTGGGTTGCCAAAGCCGGTGTGTTATACATGTTGGAGATCTGCGATACTGTGGGGAGTATATATGCCGGGGGGAGTCAATCTTGAATGGACTCAATTGAGGGGTAACTATGTAAGGGAGATGAGGAGAACGGGAATGTAGATTCCACAAATTTGACATAGTAAAAGGTATAAATTTTGGAGGTGGAAGGATCGAGGCATAGGTAAGTGCTCTGAGTATAGGAGTACCCTAAGAATACACAAGGTCGGGTGCGAGACTTAAGTTTATGAATGGTGTAAGGCCTGAGCCAGGGGTAGCATAAGAAACCAAATGTGCAAAGCTTAGTATAATTGGGGGGCTTGGTAAATAGTTTTTCATAAGGTGACACCATATTGAGAGTAAGTGTGGGCAAGCAGTTAATGAGATAGGCTACAGTGATAAAGGCATATAACCAGCAGGATGAGGGCATAGATGCATAAGATAAGAGAGTAAGACCTGTTTCAACTATGTGATGATGTCGTCGTTTAGCAAAGCTGTTATGTTCAGGGGTGTGAGGTGGAGAAGTGTAATGGGTAATGCCCTGAGATGGGAGATAGGATGCTAAGCTTAAGTATTCCCCGACCTCTCCCACACAACCTTCCGCATCTGATACCCAACATCCATAGTCCACTACGGGTGCTAGCCATGGAGAGGGAGGCACAGGGGAAACACAACTAGGGTGGGTTGCCAAAGCCAGTGTGTTATGTATATTGGAGATCTGCGATACCGTGGGGAGTATATATGCCATGGGGAGCCAATCTTGAATGGACTCAATTGAGGAGCAAGAACTATGCAAGGGAGATGCGGAGAACGGGAATGTAGATTCCACAAATTATAACCATAAATTATCTACTCACAAATCTGCTTGATATGACCTCGCGAAGGCTTAGTGTAGGTCGTATCAAGAATCTGCCAGGCTCCAGTGCTTGTGGTTGCGCGATTGAGTAGCAGGATGTAGGCTGCTGAAAGAGAACCAATGAAGGCACTAAAGATCAATTGATCTTTAGCGCTCTGGTTAGTTCTTGTCGAAACCAATAATCAAAGGCTGGGTTGGGGACTTCAATTCCGTCAACGATGATAGTGGATGGAGGCTTACGAATAGAACCATCAATATAGTTCTGGCAAGAGTGGCACAAAGTTGTATTCTCCATAAAAGATAGTTCATGGGGGTTAGCTTCACAGTGGTGTGATGAGCAATGTTGATAGAAATGAGGGGATGATTAGGGTCTGGTGAATTTGGGGTAACAAGATGTGTCATGGAGGTGGCTGTTAGAGAGTCAGTTGCAGCAGAAGAGGAAGCCATGAGAGTGGATGAAAAAAAAAAGAACAATAGGGAGGAGGAAGAGCTGTTTTAGGGTTGCCGCCTTAAAGAGTCACCGTAGGTTGAACAGAAAAAATTATGGGGTGATTGATGCTTTGATACCGTAAAGGATTTCAAGGTAACGATAATTTCATCCATCTTTAGGAATTTGTTTAAATAGAATAATTACAGCATCTACAATTACTTACATTGACTAATTTTATGTGTCAAGGAAAGGTATTAATTTACAGTATTAATGATATATGCATAACTTAAGGAAAATCAGTCAAACCATATCACTACAATTTAGGCTGAGATGCAGCTATATCTTCTACACCAACAACTTATGCAAAAGATGGGAAGAGAAGATACATAAATTATGATGCGAAATGTGGTAGAGGGTGGTCATTGCATTGTTCCAACAAGATTAAAAAAAATCGACTTCCCTATATTTGAAGGAACATGTGTAAAATGTTGGAGCTACCGATGTGAACAATTATTTATGATGGACCATACACTCAAGGAACTAAAGATGCGAGTAGCTTCAATGCCTATGAAAGGTGTAGCTCAAAAGTGGTACCAACTTATGATAAGAAATTGAAAGGAAGGAGAAATAATGAAGTGGGAAGAAGTTTTATCGATGATGAGGTAGAAATTTGATGAGGACATAATCGAGGGTCTTATTAGCGATCTAAAGGAGTTGAAATAAGAGGGGTCAGTGTTAGATTGTTGTGCATTATTTGATAGATATTCAAATAAACTTTCACTATCTAAAAACTATTTGTTAGGATTCTTTTTGAAGGGTCTTAAACCTGAACTAGAATTAAGATGAAAATGATGGACCCTTAAATGCTCCATCAAGTCTACACCCTAGCTCATAAGCAAGAGGAGATAGTAATTGATAGTGTCCCAACTTACTTTAGAAAAGGGGTTAAACTAGGGGAAAAATAGGAAGAGGGCCAATAATGGCACACAAAGGGGTGAGTCACATAATAACAACTTCAATTTCATTCAAAATACCTTCAGAGATGGGGTTATTATTGGGTAAGTTTTATATCTAATAATAAAATTCTCAATACTTGCAAGTGTATGGATCATATCTTATATAGTAGAAGAGGTTATCGTTCTTATGGGGATTATGCACTAATTAACAATTTTAACCCATCTTTGTAAAAGGTAACATGAAATTGATTTGAATAAAATTAAATAATAGAAATTAAAACAAAAAACAAAACAAAACAAATAAATAATTAAGAGGTGAGTTGCCAATAAGATTAGGGGTTGATCAAGGTTGAATGTTTGGGACTGATTCTTTCCTTATTTAGTTTCTTTAACTATTATGGAATCAATAATGTGTTTGATCTTAAATTTCCTAAAGTATAGATTGCTCTCTCTCTGAACCTAATCAATTAAACCTAATTGAATTTTAAAATTCCAGATTTCTAACCTCTCGATTCATAAAACTTTCCCTAACATTTTGATTCAGATATGAAGATATCTATTGGATAATTAATTTCTAAAAAAATATCTCTCTTTGAAGTATTGCTAAATTGATAATTATGGGACTATTAAACCACCAATGTCATTGTATAATCTAATATGATTTCTTTTGACTCACTCTCTTGATTTATTGTCAAGTATAAGCATGCACAAGTGTCACAAACACTAAAATATATATTGAAATCGACAATAATCAAAGTAACATAATAAATCCTAATATGAAATTAGAACTTCATGAATATGATAAAAATCTTAGAAATCTAATTACACACCAATAATAAGGAAAGAAATAAGGGAAAAAGAATGAAAACTCTGTTTATTCCTTGATTTGGAAAGCTGGAATTTGTTGATGCTGTTATTGATCTCCCACTTTGATTCAATGTTTGTGACATTCTTTTATATTTTTCTTATTCTTAAATAGTCCATGAGGCTTTTAGGATTCTTTCTAGGGTTTCCTCATTTAATTTGATTCCAAAAATAGGCCCAAGATGTCAAAATATATAAAAAAAAACTCACTGCTGGAAAAGTTGAAATTTGCTAGGATAGTTGTATACGCTCTTTGTCACGATTGTGACAATTTTTTTCAATTTCCTGTTTCCATGAACTTAAAAACATATCAAACACCTTTTGAAATATAAAATTAAGATCCAATTCTTGCTCTAAACCAAACAAACATTTAGAATATATAGAAATACTAACAATAACATAATTCTAAGCCTATATCCATAATAATCATCTAAGAAACACTTAGAAAAACACACTTAAACATCAAGCAAAATATAGTATAATTTATAGCTATCAATATCCTCATAGTCACAAACTAAAAACTAAAAACTAAAAAC
>JAOSBN010000009.1:963430-1019370 GCA_027563595.1 Erythroxylum suave
CTCTAAAGAAACACTAACCCTAACTGACTACGCACTGACTCATGCTTCATCTAGATAGATCGCAAGTTTCTTAACACAAAATCAGACAAGTATTTTATCCTAGTGCCAATTGCCACAAACACTAATCACCCAGTTAACACCACCAAGTAAATTAGTTGGCGATATACAAATTAACTAACTCCACAATCGGGCCCTAATCGCAGAATCAATTAATAAACAATGATAGTAAAACGGAAACAGTACGAATATTATAAACCAAATAATTAGAACAATAAGGTCTCACGAGTCAAAGCATAACAATAGGAATTTTCCGACTAAAACAATTTAGCTACTCATAACGAAATTAAACAAAACAAGATTCTTAATTAACATGATCTAAATAATATGGGAAAGAAGGAAACAAGATTCTTGATTGCCCCTCGAGAGCTGCTGATTTTTCTTCGTTAATTACAGCTTCCTATTTGATGTTGCTCCCTCCTCCAAGTGCTGTCGCCGTCTTTTCTTTCGTCTGCTAGGTTTTCTGTCTCTTTTTCTAATTTTTTTCCCTCGCTTCCCCTTAATCTCTTCTATTTAAAACGTCGAAATCGTCAAATTAATTGCTTTACACGGACAGTGTGAAATCACACGGCCTACCCGTGTAACTCTTGGGTAAGACTGCGCCATCAACTGCCTTCACACAAACCGTGTAAAATCACACGGCCTACCCGTGTAACTCTTGGGTAAGAGATGCCATCAGACTTCCGGATTACACGGTTAGCACGTGTAATCTTATAAACCTGCAAAATTCACAAAACAAATGGGAGCAGTACCAATTTCACAAAAACTTTGGAGAATCTACATTAATTGATGCAAAAATCGGGACAAAATAGATCTAGGAATTAATAAGAACAACAACTTATCAGAAAGTGAGATTCAAGCCTTGGAGAATGAGAACAAAAACTTACCTAGATCTTTGTTGTCTAGGAAGATCCTCACAATTGCAAACCTTCTTCCAAGCTTATATGTACTCTCTGTGCTCCCAAAACCTACAAACACATCAAGATAAAATCATCAACAAGAAACTTGAGAAGAAAACAAATTGAAATCCAAACAAAATCACATAAACATTAATAACATCCAATTCAAACGTGATTATAACTGAAGAACTCAAACAAAAACTAGATGAAAAAAATATAAAAGAAATGAAACATGCTAAGTTAAGATCATTAGGTTGACTATTCATCATATACTCATGAAAATGTGGAAGATAGGAGAGAGATAAATTCCCTTGCTTATGCATATGTCCCTCTATAATATGGTTTACAGCGGGGCCTACTGACCTCAAATGTTTCCCGATTTTTTTTTCTAGCTCCATAACTCCATAGGGGGAACACTTGAAGAATTTTGAAAAGCCTAGTCCATCTTAACCTGAGTTTTCTATGAAATAGTCAAAGTCTTGAGTTAAACAAAAGTACTAAATCCCCACTCTTGAATTCCTTCTTCCTGATATGGTCATCATGCCACTTTTTAGCCCTTTCTATATACAACTTGGCATTTCCATAAGCATCATACCTTAACTCATCCAACTCATCCAGGTGTAATAATCCCTTTTCTCCTACTAACTTCTAATCCATATTGAATTTCTTTATTGCCCAATATTCTCTATCCACCAACTTCAACGATAAATGACATGCCTCGCCATATACAAGTTGATATGGTGTTATGCCTATGGGGGTCTTGAAAGCTGTTTAACACGCCCACAGTGGATCGTCCAATTTTAATGACCAATATTTTCTTGAATTATTCACTGTCTTCTTCAAAATCTTTTTCAGCTCTCTACTCACCACCTCCACTTGACCACTAGTTTGGGGATGGTACTGGGTAGCCACTCTATGATGTACAATGTATCTTCTCAGAAGGTTCTCAAATGGTTTTTTATTAAAGTGACTTCCCCTATCACTTACGATTTTGTTAGGTACCCCAAATCTAGTAAAAATCTTCTTAATGAACTTTTGAACCACCTTGCTATCGTTGGTTGGAGCGGCGACTATTTCGACTCATCTGGACACATAATCAACCCCAACCAAGATATAGGTATTGCCTTCAGATGGTGGGAATGGTCCCATAAATTCCAAACCCTATTTATCAAATATCTCCAACTCTATTATGTTTGAAAGCGGCATTTCATCTCTCTTTAATATGTTGCCAACTCTTTGACATCTATCCCACTTGAGCACAAAATCTCTAGCATCCTTAAATAGAGATGGCTAATAGAATCCACACTCAAAAATTCCAGCAACAGTCTTATTAGCTCTATAATTTCTTGCATACAGTGAGCTATGACATTGAGTTAAAATCTCAGGCATTTCATCTTCAGGAACACACCTGTGAATTAAACTATCAGCACAGATCTTATAAAGTACAGGTTCATCCTAAATATAATAAGCACATTGAAACAGGAAACGTTTCCTTTGTTGATATCATATGTCAGATGGAAGAATACCACCAGAGAGGTAGTTTGCAATATTTGCAAACCAGGGAAGGAACGGGTTATTTACCATCATCAAAGTCTCATCAGGAAAGCTTTGTTTAATTTCCTCTTTCTCTTCATGATGTCCGACTTTAAGCCTTGATAAGTGATCTACTACAACGTTCTCTACTGCTTTATTGTCTTTGATTTCAATATTGAACTCTCGTAGTAGGAGTACCCATTGAATAATCCGAGCCTTAGCATCCTTCTTGGAAAAAAGGTAACGTAATGCTACATGATCTGTAAACATAATAACTTGTAAACCCAACAAATAAGAAAGAAATTTTTCACGAGCAAATACTACCACAAACAGTTCTTTTTCAGTATTTGTGTAATTCAATTATGCTTCTGTCAACGTCTTGCTTGCATGATAGATAGCATGCAATCTTTTCTCCTTTCGCTGACCTAGTACACACCCAATAGCATAGTCACTTACATCACACATAATCTTAAATGGAAGAGACCAATCTGGAGATGTCAAAATTGGTGCTGATATGAGTGCCTTCTTCAACATGTTAAAAGCATTCAAACAGTCATCATCAAAGACAAAAGGCCCATCTTTTACCAATAGACAAGTCAGAGGTTTTGCAATGAGGGAAAAATCTTTAATAAACCATCAGTAGAACCGTGTTTAACCAAGGAAAGCTCAGACACCCTTGATGTTAGAGGGAGGTGGTAAATTTTCAGTTACTTATATCTTAGCTCGATCCACTTCAATACCTTTATATGAAATCTCATGGCCAAATACAATTTCCTCTTGGACCATGAAATGAAAATTTTCCCAATCTAAAACTAAATGTGACTCCTCACATCTTTGGAGCACTTTGTCTAAGTTCAACAAGAAACAATCAAAAGAATCTCCAAAGACAGAAAAACCATCCATAAATACTTCCATAAAATTCTCATTCATGTCTGAAAAAATGGCCATCATACACCTTTGAAATGTAGCGGGTGCATTACATAAACTAAAAGGCATCCTTCAGTATGGAAAAGTTCTATATGGACGTGTAAAACTAGTCTTCTTTTGATCTTCCAAATAGATAAATATTTGATTATACGTCCAATATCCACCCAGAAAGTAATAAAAAGAATGACCAACCACTCTCTCAATCATTTGGTCTACAAAAGGTAAAGGAAAATGATCCTTTTTGGTGGCCAAATTTAGCTTCCTATAGTCAATGCACACTCGCCACCCTGTGACAGTCCTAGTCAAAATCTTTTCCCCACTTCATTTTTTACCATCATCATGCCACCCTTCTTTAGAACACATTGTATTAGACTCACCCACTCACTATCTGAAATGAGGTAAATTATTCCTGCATCTAAAAGTTTTACCACTTCCTTCTTTACAACCTCTTTTATATTCTAATTTAATCTTCTCCGTCTTTCTCTCACAGTTCTACAACCTTCTTCCAAGTTAATCTTATGCATTAACACAGTAGGGCTAATCCCCTTAATATCGAAAATTTGCCATCCTACAGATCTCATCCTTTTTCTAATAATCTCCACCACTTTCTCTTTTTACTTATAATTTAATTCATTGGAGATAATGATAGGTTAAGTGTGGTTCTTTCCTAAAAAGGTATATCTCAAATGGGAAAGTAAAGTTTTAAGCTTTAAAGTGGGGGGTTTAATAGTAGAAGGTGGTGTAAGTATACCAGCTCTCCTAATCATTCTAGCTCCACTTCTTCACATACATCCTCTTCCTTTGTACTTTCATCTTTATGTACTCCATTCACCTTATTGACTCCTTTAATTTCCTTTAAACACTCATCTACTACATCTATTTTCATACACACATTTCCATCCATTGGTTTCTTCAAAGATTTTTTCATATTAAATTCAACTTGATCACTTCCAATTCTTAAAACAAGTTTTCCTTCATGGACATCAACTAACGCCCTACCAATATTCATAAAGGGCCTACCCAAAATTAATAGACAATTTTTATCAGCTTCAAAATCCAACATCACAAAATCAACTGGAATTATAAATTTATCCACTTTTACCAATACATCTTGCACAACTCCAAATGCCTTTTTGTTGATTGGTCCACAAGCTAAATCAGCATGGAAGTTGGCTTGACGTCTCCTAATCCCAATTTCCTAAAAATAGACAAAGGCATCAAATTAATACTTACACCTAAATCACATAAACGTTTGGAAAATTCAAAATCACCAATAACATATGGGATAGTAAAGCTCTTTGGATCTAGTAATTTTGAAGGCATTTGACTTGAAATAATAGAACTACAGTTCTCCGTCAATGTAACTGTTTGATTGTCTTCCCAAGTACATTTGTGCATGAGGATATCCTTTAAAACTTTAGTATAATTAGGCATGGACTCCAACACTTCAAGCAATGACAAATTAATCTATAACTTCTTTAGTTTCTCTAAAACTTTAGATAATTGGGTATCCACATGATGCTGCTTCATTCTTTTTGGATATGGGAGTTTGGGCTTGTATGGTGGTGGTGGTACATACGACCCACCCTCTCCCCTTTCTTCTTCTATCTGTGTACTTTTCTCTTTTTCTTGGCCATTCATTTTTGCACCTGGTTCTTCCATTTGCTTGCCACTCCGAAGTGTAATTGCTTTGAGTTGCTCCCTTAGAATACCTGCATTATTGTTCGATAAGCAACCTGTATTTTGAGAAAATAATGCATCAGTAACTTGGGCTTCCAAGTTATGGATTGATGAGGCATGGTCTTCACGATCTAATCAAATTTTGCCTCCATACATCTTTTTCTAATTCCTGGATTTCATACATCTTTTTCTAATTCTCTACTTGAACTGCTAGTTTGGAACTAAACATCTTCATAAACTTTTCCAACTTATTTTCCAACGCTCCGATTCGCTCTTGCTAGAATCTTAACGGTCCTTGTGGTCTTTTTTGGCTACCTACCTTATTGTTACTCCAAAAAAATTTGGATAAGGATTACTACCTCATTGCGGCTGGCCTAAATAACTTACCTGTTTGGTCCCGTTAGCTCGTAATAGGAAACATTCAACTAAGTTATGGTTGTTCTCCCCATACAACTTACATTGTGCTTGTATTGCCTTGACTGCTGAGGTAAACACTCGTTGTATGTTGTTTAGTTGCTTCGTTAAAGCCGTGATCTGAGCCTACAAGGTAGTAACTAAGTCAATAGGTATCACACCTTTTTGTTCCTTCTGTCCTTGCCTGCTCCTCTCGCTCGACTACAAGCAGCTGTTGCTTGCCAACTCCTCCAATAAATCATGTGTTACTTCCATCGTCTTCATCATCAGTGATCCTCCAGTTGCTGCATCAATTGTGCCCCTTGTGCTCGGATTCACTCCATTGTAGAATGTTTGAAGTAGAAATTCCTTTAGGAGATTATAATGTGGACAACTCCTCTAAAGTTCTTTTAATCTCTCCCAAGCTTCATAGAGAGATTCTCCATCACTCTGCCGGAAATTTGTTATCTCTTTAATAATCCTCATCGCATTCATTAACAGATAATACTTGGAATGGAATGTTTGGGTGAGCTATTCCTAAGTCGTGATCTGGCCTAGATTTAATGAATTATACCATGGTTTAGCCCGATCCTTCAACGTGAATAAAAATAGTCTCAGCTTCACTGCATCTTTGGACATTCTGTTAAATCTAAATGTGTCGTAGATCTCTAAGAAATTTGCAATATGGGCATTCTGATCCTCGTTGGATAGCCCAAAGTACTACACACTATTTTGCAAAATATTGAGTAGCATTGGCTTTATCTCAAAATTATTCGCCCGAACTACCAGCCTCGTCACTCTTTAAGGCCTAAATCCTGGCATCAAGAAATCCATTAGCATTCGCTCTAGTCGTCTTTGCTCTCCTACTTTAGCCATATCTTGATTTGAGAAATTTAGAAGCTTTGCCCTTCTTATTTCTCTTTCTTGCTTCTTAATGTTGGGAAATTCGTCTTCTATAGCTTCCTTCACTCTTTATGTGCTCCTTATGCTCATGGACCTGCAAATACACAAGGAAAAGTATCAAAAACTCTTAAATCAAAGTAATCTAAATTAAACACGATGCTTAACAATTAATCCCTAGCAACGGTGCCAAAAAATTGATGATGGTAAAACCTATCTATTTGTTTTACGCTCAAAAACTGCAAGTGATCGAGTCATGACTTGTAGTTAAAAAAGAGCAGATATCAATCCCAAAGGGATTGATGCCTTGATACCGCTTAATTTAGACACAACTTGGTTTAAGAAAAAAAATTAAAATGTGAATAATCTAGAAAATTAAAATTAAATTTAAATGCTAATGTAAGCAATGAACAGTACCACAATTGCAGAAAATCTGAATTCTATTACGTAAATGCTAGAGATTACTTTTTCCTTATTTTGTCTCCCTCTTATTTTATTGATTGAATTATGTCTCACTCTAGATTTCTAAATGTCCTAATTACCCTCTCTCAAGGAGTAACTATCTTTCCCTAATTGAATTAATAGGAATCGATTGAACAATCTCTCAACTTACCCAATGACTTTACCAATTCAACTAGTTATTAAACTATCCTATGGGTAATTAATTGACTAGTCAAGATCTCTCTTCTAACTATTCAATTAACGTGATGATTGCCAGTCTAGAGGTCACCATCTCTCATGGTACAATCCTACATGAATCTCATCCTACTCACTCTCTATCGATTTTTTGTAAGATGACAATTGAGAACAACAATCAACAAATATAATTGCATTCAATTCAATAAAATAAGAGTTCTAACAAAATAGTTCCAAAGTAATCCCTATAATAAAATCAACCTAACATGGTCTCCATAACATCATCAACAATCAAATAAATCATTTCTACAAAAATTATAAGAGATTATAATGACTAAAAATGGAAAAGAAAGTCTCCTTCTCTTCTTTGCCAAAATCTGGAATTTTGGTGTTGATGTGCTATTTTACCCAATCTTGATGATGATCTTTTTCTTCAATCCTTCCTTAATGCTTTAAACATGTGTTCTTCACTCAAGGATGGTGTTTCTACAAGTAGGTGTCATTTCCTTGAAGGTCGAGGCTTAATTGTATTTAAATAGCCCAAAAACCTTAGGTTTAATGAAGCTTAGCAGATTGCCTTCAGATCTGAATTCCCAAGTCCATGGGAATTTGCTTGATTTCCATGAGCATGGGAATTGTTCACAGACACTCTTCATTTCTTCTGTAATTCCCACGTCCAGTGGAAATTTTCATGATTCCCATGAACGTGGGAATTGGACACAGAACCACTCTTTTTGTTTTCTCTTCTTTGATCTTTTGTTCAACCTCCAAGTTACTCCCTCTTCTTTCCTACAAAAAAATAGTCAACTCTGACCCTCAATTAACACCAAACACAAAAGAACAACAATGGAAATCAAATTTAATGAAAACATGCAAAATGAATCCTAAATTACAACAATGAACAGCAATTATATTAGAAAACACATGCCAAATTCCTATAAGAATATAATCTAATGCACACCTATCAATAGGCTTGACAACTTATGTCACACCCATGCAAAGTGTCTCAAGGTCATGAGGCACCCACTCATAATTGTGAGCACCCTACATTTTGATATAAAAATGATGTTTTTGTGATGGTAGAGGCATATTTTCATTTGGAGAAAGACAGAGCTCTCGGTTTTGAGGTTTTAGGAGCATGAAGAGGGGCAAACCTCTCATCCTTTGGAGACCCATGGAGAGCTAGATATCCTAATGTCAGTTTGAAGGTGACATCAATGCCAAAGAGCCCGATTAAGCATATTTTTCATTATGTTTGTTATTCTTACTTTCTTTTTTTGATTGCTTACGTTATCTTGTGTTTACAGATTAGGTATTTTGTAAGAATGATCTTGATGCTTTATTAGATTTTTTTCCATGAGAACCCATTTCTAGAACTTTAAATACGATACATAATAGTCAAGCTTGAATTCATTTGTGGCAACTAATGTGATTATATCATTAGGGATAATACAACCTAGATTAAATAATCTAAGCTTGTGAGATTATTGCTGAGATTAATTTGTTTTTCTCATTTATAAGATGGTTGTCTGATTAAATTTAGAGAACATCTTCTAGGTTATCCATTAGCTAAGTTTAATTAACGAGCTCTTCTTAATTACCTATGACTTAAAGAAAAACTATGATTAAAAGAGTTTGTTGTTAATCTACGACTAATAGTTCAAGGAGAGATATAAGGACAACAAGCTAATGAAATATGTTTAACTGGGTGTAGGCTGAGATTGAACCAAAGAACCGGGACCCTAACGAATTCATCACTTTCATTATTTCAGCATGTTTTCTTTAATTTTTTTCATTAGTTCAGTTTTATTTTATTTTGTTATTAAACCAATCCAGCCCTTACCCGCCCCCCCCAGCCCCCAAAAAAAAAAGACCTAACCACTTATTATTTTCATTTCAAAAGCTTAACATACATTTGCAATGGGATCGACCTAGACTTATCACTACTATAGAAGTAGGTCTAGTTATTTTAAGTAGTTTTACGAAGCATTACGTCAATCTTGATTATGATGATTCATAAAAGTGCTCTTTTTATTGTCTTATTGTAATTTTGATATCATTTATGTATTTTTCTTATAGATACCTAACATAATAGCACCTAGTTGAAACAAAGGAAAAAAGGTGCCAGTTATCAAAATTATAGAATAGAGGGATGTGCAATTTCAACCAAATTAATCAATCAGTGACAAATATTCAATTCCTAGCCAATAACAACATTCTAACTCAAACAGCAATGAAATTAGTCAAGAAGGTTAAAAATTTTATACCTTTAAATGAATATATATATATATATATATATCTTTTTCTTATCATATTATCTTTTTAGCCAAAAGAAATAAAGCTTGTACTGGTACATTGTCACAATATAGAAACGATAATATTCTTCCTTCAAGTAATACTCAACAACTTCATTCTGCCTTAAACAACAATGTAGCAATTAATAGAGGTTTGTTAATCTTTAATACCTTTAACTATAATTATACTCAAATATAAATTTATATATTATGATATTTTCTTATCATCATTCATTTATTGTTAGCTTCCAATTATAGTATTAGAAAAAGAGCCAGAGGCAAAAAGTAAAGGTTATGAATTGCAACGAATGAATGTTGTAATGAATTGTAAGTTATCAATACCAATTGATACTTGGTAAGGTCTTCCTATAAGTAAGGTCGAATATGTGAAATTGTCAAGTGATTTAGGGATTATTAAAAGAACAAAATTTTCTCGTTTAAAGCATGCTAAAGATTTGAAGGAAAACAACTTACTTGAATTTGTTTTGGATAAAGTTACAGTAATCTTTTAAAATATTTAACTATATGCAATATTGTTTCAATGATTTTAATATTAATTACACTTTTACTTATTTTTAATAATTTAAATTAAATATTGTGAATATTGATAACCCAGATGTTTTAAACTATTTACTTCATTATTGAAATAAAAGACTAGAGATTGTCATTTCAAGTTTCATAAGTATTATAATCTTTTCATCCATATACGAAAGCATAAAGCCATATTCCCAAATGAATGTTTACAGAAAATTGGAATAGTTTGTGTGATTATTGAGCTAACCCAAAAGTTTGGTTTGTTTTATTTGCCTTCACATTTGCTTGCATTAATCTTATTAGATGATTTAGCAACTAGTTTTATGATTTTTTTTCTTCGTTTAGGAAAATTGTGAGAAGGCAAAGATCAGTAGATTAAAAATGAAAGAATCTCATAATCAGGGATCAAAGTCAATTCTTGTTGTCTAAAATGAATATGTAAGATCTATGTTTGCAAGTTATACCTGAATCAATAAATACAACATTATTTATTGTACATTGTATTTTGTTTCATAAAATAGAGTGAGAAGGAACTACATAGAGTAGAGTGTGATAGAATCACACTATATAAAGTTACTATAAGGTAAAAGATGGGTTTTAGCATAAGCTAAAAAAACTATGTAAGTATAAAAGTTTGTTCAATATTTTTGTTCATTTATTATTGTAGTAGTAAATAGTACTATATGGATTGAATATTGATTTTTCTTTTCTAAACTTTTAGAATAACATGTATGGGTTATTAGAGAAGTTTATGTGAAAGGCCTTAGTTATGGCCCTCAACTGAATGTTTCAACATCAACATATAAAAAAATCATTGAACACCTTCAGGGGAAAACAATAAGCTTAAGGTTGATTTAAAAGTTGAAGTAATTAGGGGATAAGAAACTCGAGCAAAATTAGCAAAACATGATATGTTATTCAAGAGATTACTTAGTACAAATTATGATAGAAATAAAGAGGAAAGTAAAGGTTATTAATTATAATATAATTTTTTCTTTCACTTCCTTTGTATACTATAATTTAAATTTAATACTTTTTTCCTCAAATTGTAGAGTGGATGAGGACGCAACTGATGAGTGATTATATTGTGAATGGTAAAGTAATATAATGCTTGCTTTAATCAGAACCAAATACTTACTGTATCAATATTATACACAATATTTTTAGTTGATTTTAACTAAAAGATGATTATAGGTTAATAAACATGGATAACACTTGATAGTTGTTCAAGTTATACTTTAATTTCTTTTTAGTTTGAGCATGAAAATTATAATTTGTAAACCGATCTCTTTATTTATTTTTTTTCTATAAGAATTTTTCAACTTGTCATTAATATCTTATATAGGAATAAATGACATTCCTTTAATGTTATTTTCTTTTTTGGTAGAATTTAATGATATTTATATAATTTTACTTTATTTATAATTGCTTGATATATTTTTTTCTACATTTTAATTTTATAATAAGCAAATAATTTACAATTAAAAACATGCCAATACATTATATATTATTAGCTACGTTATAAAAACATAGCTAATAGTATATAGCTACAAAGATGAAAACATAGCCAAAAACTATTAGCTAATTTTTATTTTCATTGTAATTCATTTAATGCCAAATTTTTCCCAGCAAAGATTCAATTTTTAGCTACGTTTTTATGATGTTTTAGCTAAAAAAATTTCTTAGATAATACTTTTTGTCTATGCTTCCTAGAAATGTCGCTTATAGTTTTCAGCCACAGGGAATTAGTGACGCTTTCTATGATGAATCAAAAATTTTATAAATAACTATTGGTGACGTTTTTAAAACAATTAGCTACATTTTATATTACATAGCCAATTGTCTACTTTGTTGTAGTGTAGTGCCAATTCTCATAAAAATCACTCTAAGGACATATATAATTACAAGTCTAATCATCTTAGAACTCTTGTGTGAACTTAGCTTACAAATTCATTTATTAGGATTTCATTGGAGAATTTGAAGGTTAGTGATAACCTAATTTAGAGGAGATTGTGATAACTCTTCTATTTATTTCTTCTTTTTCTTTCTTTGATGTTAACATTATCTTGTTTTAACTTTTCTTTGTCATGTTTAGTAGTTAAATACCTAATTAGGTTTTGAGATGCTATTTATAATGGATCTTTCAATTATCAATGCATAAATTATTATTGTTTTGGTTAAGTTTATTCTCTTTATTCTTAATCTTTGATTTAGGGCTAATCACTAGAGATTCCATCTTAGGAACTATATGAATGATTGAAAGTAGAAGTATGATCCATGCACTAAGAGAATAAACATCTTAGATCTAGAGAATGAAAGTATTGTAGCATGTTGTGATAGCCAAATAGATTAACTATGTTTAATAATTTTGATTAGGTTTAACTGCAATCAAGGATAAAGTAACCTAGTTGAATGTACCTTTGTCCCTCGAGAGAGGGTATAAATGCATTATTTAACTATTATTTCATCCTTAATAATTAATCTTACATAAAATTATAATTCCATATAAATAAACCTTAAAAGCCTAAACTATTTTCATTTTTATTTCATTTTCAATAGTCAATTATCTTATTTATATTAATTAATTATTTTAGTACCATCCTTAAATTTTTGTTTTATTATTTTGTTATTTAACTAAGATTAATATATATACTAGTATAGTCCTTATGGGATTGATATTCTATAGTACTTTATTTTTAATAAGTTTAGGGATTTCAGATGATTAATAGTAATAAATTTTGTAATTTTTTTCTGCAGCGGAAATAGGAAGAGGAATTGATAGTGCCAAGAAATAACACGTCAAACATTATGCCTCTACCGATAACCACATACATGTAAGACTAAATATCACACTCACAATATGCTATCACCAATCTCATCCCTCTCTCTCTCTCTAGATGAAGAAGTGTGTTAGGATTGTGATTACATAACCATCCATATTCTAATCACCCATATATCTATATATATAGGAAAAACCTAACCAACTAAGTCTGAATTAGACTAGGCCCAAATCTGATTTAAGCCTATCGAATGTTCAGCCTGTTTGATGTGTGATCTTATGGGCTTATTAATATTAGTAGCAGGACTAAACTTCATAATTGATAATTAGTGCACATTCTATAATTGGTTCATGGGGCATACACTAACAATCTCCCATCCATTTACCAAATGTCATAATCATAACATGCAATAATTACTAGGAGGATGTGAATGGATTTAAGCATCACAACTAGGGAATAGGTCTCATCATAGTCAATACCATGAAATTACTTGAAACCCTTAGCCAACAATCACACTTTATATATATATATATATATTGCCATCCATGTTAACTTTCTTTTTGAAAACCTACTTACACTTAATGGTTTTTACACCATTAGGTGGGTTAGCCACAACCCATACTTCGTTTTGGTACATGGATTTCATTTCGCATTCCATGGCTTGGAGCCATTTGTTGAAGTCAAGGACCAACATTGCTTCCTTATAGGATGTAGGTTCATCATCCTCTATTAGTAATAGATCATGATGTTCCATCACCAAGAAACCATACCTTATGGTTTTATGACATACTCTTTCAGACCTACATGGGGATAATGTCATAGGTGCAATTTCTGTAACTCTTTGTGGATTTAAATGAGGCTCCTCTAGGTTGGAGCATTCTCTTATGACTTTTGAATTTCTTTAAGATGTACTTTACTCTCACGAGTCCTTTCAAACTAAATTCTCTCTCTCAAAAGACACCATTTCAAGCAACAAGCACTTTATTCTCGGTGGGATTATAAAAGTAGTATCCTTTAGTTTCCTTAGGATACCCTATGATAAAGCATTTATCAGATTGAGGTCCAAGTTTATTAGATTTTAACCTTTTAACATATGCTTCGCATTCCCAAATCTTTATAAAAGACAAACTATGAACTTTTTTTTCCTACGTCTCATATGGTAACTTTTCTACCACCTTTGATTTTCTTTGTTCTCAGTTATGATGAATTGCAGAAGTACAAATTACCTATCTAGTTAGGTTTGTCCCTGTTTTATTACTATTATAATTTTGTTTCACACATTTCTTAAAATATTTAATAGGATTCATTTTTAGAATATTATAAATCAAAAATTAATAATAAAGAAGTGAGAGATATGAGGTTGTCATTAATAATTTTCTTTTTCTCTCTTCTCATAACTTCAAACCACCCCTCTTTCTTTGGCATTTTTCCCTTTCCTAAGCTAACTTATAGTCTAATCCTTATTCCCAGTGTTATTGCTTTTATTTTCACTAGTTAGATTCTTAGAGATATCTTTTGACTCTCGTTTTAAAAATTCAAACATTGAATGCTTGTAATTCTTGAATAGTGAACAAATTGTCTTGGTGACAAGAGGTCAGTGACTTATTAACATTTCACAAATTAAGTTTCATGCCCCTAATTTCTAATAACAGATAGCATATTATGTCCCCTCATATAGAGATTATGTATGAAGGAGACAATACATGGTCTTCATTATTGATAAAATATTTTATTGAGAATAGGCCTGCTTTTCCTTAACTTCAACTTTAGGTATCAAATAATAAAAAAAGATGAGATTATAAGGTAAATTGACTAATGAGAATGAAGCCTTTATATTAATATTCTGTAGTGAATCTAGTGCTGATAAAATTATGGAAGTTGTTTCTTGGCATATGAATGACAAGTGTCTCATGCTCCAGAAATGGACACTGACTCACTAAGCTTAGTAATGGTTGAAACCAAGATGAAATACATACTCCAATTGATGTACACATTAGAGAAGGTGTAGTTAGAAGAAATTTCTCTTTTAAATTTAAGAATTATTTTGATAATGTCTGGAGCTTTGAAGAAGTAATTTATTGGGAGCAAATTCTCTGGCTTACAGGTTTGGAGTTACGATTGAATCTAATGGCGGGAATTTCTTAAGCAATTTAAAAGGTAAGCGTTAGAAAAGTATGTTGATGCATTGAAAGTACATTACTCTCTATTTAAAAAAAATCTAGGAACGATTAGATAAGAGATAGAGACATGAAAATAAAGTATTTTCAAAATGTTATGATTAAAATAAAAGTCTTAACAAAATTTCCAATAAAACACTACAAGAAAGTTTTAATTTTGCAACGAAATTACCGACGGAAAACATAAATATTTTATCGGTAAGCTAGATTACTAACGAATGAAGGCATCGTAGAAATGGTCGCAGCTAATAATTACCGATGAAAATAGAAATTTCGTCGGTAAATTTACCGATGAAATAATTATGTATCATCAGTAAATATACCAAAGGTTTATTTTGTGGTTGATTTATCGATGGACAAGTATATTCTGTTGGAATATTTACTAATAGTTTGTGATTATCCGTCAATATATATGTTAAAGGGTTATTGACAGATATTTCTTTTCATCGATAAAAATTGCGACAGAATTGGTTATTTCTTCTATGATTACCAACGAAATTGTCAATTGTCCGTCAGTAAGCAGAGATGAATGTACCGTCAAAAGTTTGTTTCCGTTGGTAAATAAATAAGACATTTTTTTAAAGTATGTAATATATACCGTCAACATATTTAAATTATAGTTCATGCGTAATTTTAACAGTTATAAATTTATAATATACATGTAATTTGCTTAAATAGAAATTTCATTGATGATAAAAAGTTAAAAATATCTTAATTAATAATAAAAACATTACATTGTACATAATAAGTATTTAATTGTAATACAAATGAAATGAAGAAAAGTACGATATCGATCAGGAGACGGTGGATGCTCTGGCTGGTGCGACAAGGTGCTACCCCTAGTCTTCAACTCATCTATCTCATGACAGAGTTGAGCGATATACTGCTTCGACTGTTGAACTGATCCATCGACTGCTACAACTGAGTCGCAAATGTTTACACTGTACTTCAAAGCTCTTACACTTCATTCGTGGTGGACCGCCTACTAGATTTTGTTGTACTAGACGTGGAGGATTACGAATAACATGTATTTGCAAATGAACCTAAGCCGAATATCCTCCATTGATAGTCCCTACCATCCACTATATGAAAATAAATTTCAGTCTCATCAACATCTTCAGATTGCTGAGACTATCGTTCAATGCTTTCTTGTATTTGGTCCTATCGGAAAGCAATGTTTATATTAGTAAGTGATCATTATTAAGCATTAACATTAAACCATAAATTTCACTTACATTTAATTCTCTACAACAGCTATTGACAAATGTTACTCTGTCATGCTTCCTAGTATGAGTGTGCAAAAAGAGCTGATGGGGTGTAGGCCTCATACCCATAGACTTTTCCTTTATAAGAATAAAGTGTTCACAGTGTACTAGAATTTATAAAAATTTTGGTAGAGTTTCCTCTATTTTTATGATATCTACCCCCTGTTGAACAAATAAAATAACTCAAGAACACAGCCATATATGGCACCAGACATTTATATAGTTGTCATTTTCAATAAGAAACATATATTTTCATTCCAAATTTCACACATCAAATTCAATTAAAATACAAAAAAGAAAAAAATGAGAATAATGTAAATTGTAGATGCTTACAAGTCTCTCTGCATGCTCTTGGTGGGTAATAGATCCTCCCACATATACAGGAAGACTATTTCCCCCAGTCCTCCAGGTCTGTTGGCTGAATTACACTCTGAAGCATACCTGACCTTAGGTGATATCCAATACTGCAGCCAACGATTCCATATTTTTTCGAAAATGTAAGGCAGACGTACACAGGCCTTATGTATCGTAGCAACAAAGTCGTGATAACGTGTACACGCTCGTCTCTTGCATACTCTATAAATGATCTAGTCAAATTGAGAATCCCAAAAAAATTCTTTCTGAAACAAAAGGAAAAGCATTCGATAAATACTTATGATGTAATAATATTTATCTAATTAATGTATAAAAATGTTAATTAAAAAAGAAAATAATATTTTTTATGGTACCTCAAACTCGTTATAGTAAAATTCCTTTGTCGCTTGAGATAAATTCTTCTATACATAACCCTCAAGATCAATCTTCTCTTTAAATTTCGATGTCATGTTTTTTGAGAAGGATCCATATGGAAACAACCTAATATAAAAACAAAAAAATGCTTACCATTTTTAAAATTTAAACCTATAACTTAATTATAAACATATAATGTTTCATTTATTTTCACTTATATATTATTGACAATTGTGATGTATTCTTCCATCGGGTCCCTCAGCTCTAGGCTGGCTGTCATCTCCTTCATCTGCATTGTTTACCCCTGATATCTTTGTCGATATAGGGGTAGTGAATGATGTAAGGGTGGTGGATGGCGTAGCCTTATCTACAAGTGTAATAGGTGGAGGGGGAACAGGTGTTTCATCTCCAGTTGCTATACCATGAGATGTTTCACCTATCTAGTAAGTATCTCCGAATCGTGGTTTGAATCTCAGTCATGAAATATCCTGTCTTCTCTTTGATGCCATATTTCAACCTGAAAATAATATTTGATTAAATTTTGTAGAAATACTACAATTTCATTTCAATATTTTATACAATATATTGAAAAGGAAATAATTGATTTGTTGAATATAATATTCAATTACAAACATAAATTAATCATTATCAGTACTTAATTGTAAATCAAAATCTTCTTGTTCCGAAGAATTTGAATCAAACTCAGGCTCTTCTTTAGATCTCTGTCCCTCCTCATCCTCTCTACATAAAATTTCAACATATTTATTACATGGATCATTCAAAGGTTCATTATCCTCACATACGACAAATGCATTTATTTCATAAGCGTCTTTCTGAAACACTCCACTTTCAATTCTGTGTTCTCCTTTTCCAAGTGATTCAAACCTCTAGGTTTAACTTTGCAAACAGCCAACCAATCTGACTTATCTTGTCTTATTCTGGGAAAAGGGACATAATACACTTGGATCGCTTGCATTACTAATGCGAAAGGTTCAAAATGTCAAAATCTTCTTCGCTTGTTGATTTTAACTAGATTGTGTTGACTATACACCTTGTACTAACATTTGGAGTTGGATCAAACCAGTCACACTTAAATATCACACTTTGCTTTATTGGCAATGCAGGGTACTCAATTTCAAGTATCTCAATAATTTTTCCATAGTAATCCATTAATTCTCCCTGTATGCAAACCCCTTTATTTATTATTGCCATGATATGTTTATGATATTCTGTATGATATTTGAATCCATTAACGAAATACACTGGATATGATTTAATAGTTCACAAAGTTTCCTTCGTAAGATCAAATATGAACCTATTCTCCATTGCATTTTCTGAGGCTTATAGAAAAGAAAATATCATATTAAACAGTATAATGTCATTCAAACACTTAAATCTTATAATTCAATCATTTCAATATTTGTAAGTGAAAACTTACATATTGCTCGAACCATCAAGGAAAGTGTCTTCTAACTTCTTTGTTGATATCACCCTGTGATTTGTCAGGTATGAGCTCGCATAACAATTCCTCATATAATCTAAAAATATTATTGTGCATTTCAACTATGAATAACACTAAATTTCAAAACCCAAATAATCACTTGATAGTTACTGCACGAAAGGTTGAACCTCTTGACAGTTCAATAAAATGTAACTATAGGCAGCCTTAATTTCTTCTTCTATTAACATTCTTCTCATTGAATGTCCATATGTTTGTCCAGGATATGTGAAAATGGATAAGTTACCATCAGCATCACTAGTTCCTCCCTAATCGTCATTACGAGGAACTTTTCTTTCTCTTGTATGAACACGTGGCTCAAAATAATGTGAACAAAATGTACTAGCTTCCTTCACTAAATAAGCTTTACATATCAAAACTTCAAATCTAGCCTTATTCTTCACATTTTTCTTTAAGTGATGCAAATACCTATATGAGCAAATAGGATTATACAATTTTAGTTATGAAAAGATGATAGGACTTTAATTACAATCATTTTTGTTGAATTATGTACCTCTCAAATGGATACATCCAACGATATTGAACTGGACTGACTAGTTTAGCCTTGGGTGCTAAATAGATAAGTAGATGCTCCATACAATCAAGAAGTTTAGAGGAAATATCCCTTTTAACTTGCACAAAATTACTAAAATTTCCCTTTTTAGTTTTTCCAATTCAGCCAACTTAATTTCAAATGATGTTAAGCTTTTGAAAAACAAACTTAATTATGTTATTACTTCCCAAGCCTTATTCGTAGCAACTCCCGAAATGCAATTGGAATTAGACTTTGTATAAACACATGACAACCATGACTTTTCATCCCAAATAATTTGTACTTCCTCATATCCCTAATATCCACACACCTTGCTAAGTTTGAAACATAACTATAAAAAAACTTTAGACTTTTCAACCATTCACACAACATTTCCTTCTGCTTTTTCTATAAAGTGTACCATGCTTTTGGATATTTACCAGTGCGAAGATCTTTATATAACTCATTTTTTCTGTAAAAAAGTTTCAAATCAGCTCGTGATTTTGCATTGTCTTTTGTCCTCCCTTCAATGTTCATAATGGTATTGAACAAATTGTCAAAAATATTTTTTTCAATATGCATCACATTTAGATTATGATGTATTAAATTAGTTTTCCAATATGGAAAATCCTAAAGGATGCTTTGCTTTCTCCAACCAAAGTTTCTATTAATGCTTGTATTAATTTCATCAACTTCAAATTCTGTAACTTTCAGCAAGCCTAATTCCTCAATCTCCTACAATGTCTCTTTACCAGCTTTGTGAGGCTGAGGAGCTGTTTTCACCATCGTATTATTAATGAAATTTTGTTTATTGTGCCTAAATGGATGATCTGTAGGAAGAAATTTTATATGGTTGTCAAACTAACATATTTTGCCTCCGTTTGGAAGATAAAATGCTTCAGAATCATTGCCACAATAAGGACAAGCCAATTTCTATATTGTGTTCCATCCAGAAAACATGGCATAAGCTGGAAAATCACTAATTATCTATATCAAAGCTGCTCTCAACACACAATTTTGTTTCAGAGGCACATCATATATCTCAACACCATATTCCCAAACATGCTGCAATTCAGATATCATTAGTTATAAGAATATATCAATTTTATGCTTTGGATTTGTAGACCTTAGCACAATCACTGTCAAAAACATATATGCCTATTTCATACACATTCGTGGAGGAAAATTATAAGGAGTAATTATAAATGGCCATGATGAATATTGCTAGCCTGATTGACCAAAAGGTTGGAATCCATCCTTCAACAATCTCAACTTCACATTTCGACTTTCAGCTGTAAACTCAATGGTTGTCATTGAAATATTTCCATGCCAATGCATCTAATGGATGACTCATTATTCCATCTTCCTATTGGTGTTCATTATGTCATCTCATGTGAGACGCAGTACCATCAGAAGCATATAGTCATTGAAGTCTTAGAGTTAGCAGGAAATAATAATCTGCTTCCAGGGTTCTAACTTTCCTCTCATAGAACGCTTTCTAGGCTTGAACCTAGATTGACCAAAAAATTTGCACTCTTGTAATTCCAAATATCACCCCAATACAACATACATCCCAATTTGCAACAATCAATCTTTGCAATAGGCAAACCAAAACCCCTAATAAGTTTTTTCATATTGTAAAATTTATCAACCATTGTATGATCAGGGGGCAATGATTCATTATACCTTCCAAGAATTTTATCAAAGCTACAATTAGAAATATGCCCTTCAGACTTTATGTTAAAGGTACGAGCAATTGAAGACAATTGAGTCATTGTCTCACAATTTGGCCATAGTTCTTGTTTAAATTGTGGGTTGGGTTCTTCTTCAAGATTTTCTATATTTTCTTGAAAGGTATAACTGGTTGCACCATAAACCATTTCCACATAAGGATTTTCATTTGACTCCGCATTATTTGTTCTAAATCCAATCCCCCCTTTAAACTCATTTAAGCACACTAACGATTGTGCTTCATTACCCTTGAGATGCTATAAATCAATGGTTCCTCATATCGTGTCCACTTAAAATATTTTGGGACAAATCCTCTTCTCAACAAATGCCCATTCACTTCATCAATAGGAAGGAAACAAATTTTTTTACACTTTTTAAATGGACATCTGATCATTGGCCCATCCATATATGTAGGTTGAGAACATGCATAATGAATAAAAGCTTTAACTCCCTCCACAAATTTAGGATTAATGAAACCGTCACGTGATAATTGTCTATACATCCAAGACAATCAACATTACTCATTTCTGCAAATCTATTAATTTAAAATAGTGATTCCATAGTAAGTATCCTTCATGGCACCCTAACATTTATAGAACATCTAAACTTTACACATCCCCTAAGTATTAACCAATTGAATTAGTCACCTACAATTGATTTCAAAACTATGATACGTGGCATTGTTTACACCTGTGAATCAAGAAAACAAGTTCTTGCTGTGACTCCTAAGCTTGTGGAATTTTTCACCGATAAGCCTCCCGGGAGCTGCATCACGAGTTTCCAGCCTATATACTATCGTAGGGGTTTATACTATGTTTACATTAATCACATCAAAGTTGAAGTATTAATCGATCGAATTAATCACCTACAATTAATCAATCGAGTTAATCACCTACGATTGATTTCAAACTCATTCTACATACAGTAAATACTTAGACTATTAAAGAAGATCATAAAAACTCATCAATGATTATAAGAATATCCTAAACAGCAATAAAAATTCAAGACTCCCTTTGCATTCACACAAAATTCAAAGGTATCATAATTGTATTATTCAATAAATATGGTAAATATTAGTTGGACGACTAACGTGAATGGATGGACAACTTTAGACTACAACGAAGAAAGATAAGCAATGCTCTTCAACAAAATATAAGGCCTGTGAAATAGAATATGAAATATTTAATATAATATAGTTATGCTAATACAACATCATAAACTAATGTGGTCCATCATGCTATAGGAGTAAGATCATGAACAAACTTTCGTCGGCATATTTAATCCTTTTACTAGAGTAATATTGAAGGAGACATTTGCAAAAACACATTTAAATTACTAGTGTTGGAGGCTTATGGTATGATGACATATTTGAGCAACTATACATGTAATTAAGTGATGCCTTCTAGTTTACTTTGACATGCCTAACAAAAGACAGGTACTATATATTATTTCCGTGCTGTGCAGCATAAACTGACAATAACATGTAAACAATAGGAGCTTTCAATTCTAAACCAACTGGGACAACTCAACTTTTCGCTCAAACAAAGATATTCAAATTGCTAGAGAGACCAAAAGAGTCATTCAGTAAGAAGGAACCAAAAGAAGAATTATATTCCTTTCAATAATGCAATTAAGAATTTGAATATTCATATGTATGCAGTAAACTTAGCATTGCCTTTGTAGTTACTATTCTTGGTAGGTATTTGAAAAATTATGATTATGAATATTGAGTTTCAAAGAAGAAAGTCTTGTGATTTATAATCAAAACTAGTGATCATTAATGATTTATAAATGTGAAGATGATTCTAGAGATTATTAGATATGTCAATGATAATCTTAGTGGTGTTCTCATGACAATAAGTTTACTAGTATTAGCTAGATGATTTGAGCCTCAAAAAAGCTCTAACTAATCTATTATAGTGACTTTAACCATGAAAACTGATATTATAATTAGTTATAAGGTAAGGGCATAGGCCAAGTTGTTGAAGAACTACATTGGAAGACCTATGGTTCTTAATTCAGCTTCAAAAACTATTAAAATTCATTGTGATAACTCATGTACTATATTCTTTTTGAGAAATATAAAGAACATTGATGGAGCCAAGTACGTCAACTATGCTGAACTTAAGTACTTTAAACTTTAAGAAAGAGTTAATGATAGTGGTATATTTTACGACTACATTATCACCACAAATATGATAGTTAACCCACTAACTAGGGAGCTTAGTCTTATAGCTTTTCTTAAAGAAGTAGGAAATATAGGTATTATGTTATAGGTATTATGTTAAGAAAGTAGGACATATAGGTATTATGTTAGGGAATATGATGTTTCGATGTAGTGGGAGTTTGTGAACTTTACACTTGTTTGTTCATAGTACTTAAGATTAATAAAGTTGTGAACTTTACACTTGTTTTTTGTATAATGATGTTTGAAATTCATGTACACATATGATTCTTTTTTTATCTAGATGTGCTATAACTTCTTCATAGAAGGAAATGGTTTATTCCATAATTGATCTTTATAGTTAATGACTTTTTTATGATGCAAGTTATATTTTGGATATTGATCTCAGTATAAGATTAATGGTCCTTCTACAACTCATAAATCATGTTTTGAGATTGGAATAATTTGATTATATATGATTTATTATTTTATGAGTCATTAATATGAGTCACGCTATACTAGCATCTACTAAAGAGTTTAGTTAGTGATTTGTTTATGCCCATGATTATGGAGACTTGTATATAGGCTCATGACTATGGAGATTTGTTTAGACTCATGCTTATTACAACATATTAACTACTATGGTTTAATATAAATGATTCACTAAATTGAGTTCTTTATTTTAGTTTTTTAAAACTACATACAAACTTGTTAAATTTGTTATTTGACCCAATCAAATTGTTTTCAAAATATTTCTAAAAAATATCTATTAAATCTTAAGTAATTAGTTTTACTCAATTGAGATAATGTTATAATTTTTCTTAATGTGGACTAATGTGTAATTACTCCTTTATTGTACAATTGGATCAAATAGATACCTATAAATCTTCAGTATATTTGTTATCCTTTTGTGACCTTGGTCTTCTTAACAAGTTTGTTGAGTGTGATATGGTTACTGTATAAGTCTTCTATATGATAATGTCGAAATTCTAACTAATTAGTTTAATTAGGTTACTCTTGCTTATAACCCTACATACAAATGACTTATAAGAGATTAGGTTTACATAATCTATAATCTAACTTAAATTAATGGAGAAGGAAAAAAAGAAGAAGAGAGTATTGACAAGTTTCTTTGTTTTATAAGTATTGCATATATATGATTCTATAAAACTTAAGAATAACGATTATGTCTTCTAATTTAAGGATTCTTAATACCATTTTATTATTCATAAATTAATTATTAATATGCATTAAAATTTTGTTGAATGTCCCATGATCACTTATGTTTCATAATAAGTTTTTATGGAGTTACCTCATTTATTACTTATAATTAAAATGGATATCTAGAAAGGAACTTATCATGTAAACGTTCTATTATGGTAAATTTAAACACCAACTAACTTTACGATAAAGAATTTGGAGGATTAATTCTTGTATTTGTTTTATTTAGTCACAATTGAAAAAGAAAACGAAAATAGAAATAAAAATTTCTAATCCATTAAATTTTATCTCATTTATCTTATTTTTCACGTAAGAAAATAATCCAACGTTCCTAATTTTAATATCAAAATATAAACAAAATTATACTCAAGTCTAGCTATATCCCAATGTCAAATAAGCATTAGGTTAAACTTAAAAATCTATAGATGTGCTTCAAAACTTAATCAAAATCCCCAAATTGAAACTATAATCAAAATATCCAAATTCAAACCCTAATTCAAGATAGAAGCAATTAAATTTCAATGGACTACAAATCAAAAGCTAGTAACAAAACAACCCTAAAGTCATTATCATTGGGATGGATAATGATCAAAATTGAACCAAATTCTAACAAATCAAGAATAGCTTCGAAACCTTTCAAAAATTAGGGAAAGAGCAAACATAAACTTAACCCCATGCAAATCTCAAAAGTGTTATTCATAAAATAGACATTTCAATCTCAAATACCTTCTCTTTAAAACATTGCAACAAATGATTATTAAGGAATCTTGTAGTCATTATTAAGGAATCTTGTAGCTTCGGGGTGCGTTTAACCTCGAAATGAAACGACATCGTTTGGTATTTAACCAAACGATGTTGTTTTTATTTTTTAAAATGACTTATTTAAAGTTATCGACGGAAAGGGAAGACCATCAGAAAAACATCGACGGAATGAAATACTGTCAGTAAAAAACTGACGTTGCGTAAAAATCACCAACAGAAATAATAACCATCAGTAAAATTCTGCCGCTATTTAATTGCAGGAAGTGTCCCGCCTAATTTGTCAACGGACATGGCATTTTCATTGCTAAATTCCGTCAGAAAAGTTGCGCGAATTTTTTCCCTCCACCTTTACCTATGGCAATTTTGTCTATCGCAAAATGAAAATTTTTGCAACAATTTTACTGACGGATGTTGATTTTCTATTGGTAACTAGCTACAGTTTTTTTTCTGTCGATAATTGTTCGTTGCTAATGTATGCTTTTCTTGTAGTGAAATTCATATTAAAGGGTAAGTCTTAGTTTACTTATTTAGGATGATAAATAAATCCAAGTTCTAATAATTCAACATCTTATGAAAAAAATTCAACAAAAAATATAATTAGCATTGTACGACAAAGAATTCTATAATTTCTTATTGCTATATATGGTAAAATACATACTAAATTACCATAATAAGTTAGACTTTTTAAATATAATCAAGTTAAAGATAAGAATTCTTGTATAATGAGAGCCATGCATGTATATATGAAGATTGTCGGAGTCAGAAATTTTTTTTAAGTGCACATGACTGTTAAATTAGAACTCATTAAGAATTGTATCCAATCCAATACAACTCACCTCCTAACAAACTACCTATAACATTTTCTTTTGTTCTTTAAAGAATAAAAACTAATTATAGACATATGTATGTAGATATCTCAATTCAATAAAAAGATCTCTATACTTTAAAAATTTTGTGAGGAGTCCTTATATTTTATGAAATGTTTAAAATGAATACTTCCATTAGGTAAAGATTACTTTAAACACCACTGCTACTTCTAGACTAATTTCAGACTTTTGACAATGTATAAGGATTTTATATGAAAATTTAAAACATGTAAAATTTTGGAAGAATTGATTAAATTATGAGGAAAGTTGCTTTCTTTTATTCATTTTTTAATAAACTATTGAAAAGTATTAAAATTTATTGTATAATAATGAATTTTTTGGTATCAATTTCTTCTTTTTATGCTCAATGTTCAATTAATTTCCTAATATATATCATTTTGGGTTTTTATTTTCTACGTATATATTCCTTCAAATTTATTTTTTTATGTTGAATATTTAGTTAATTGCTAAATTTATATCATTTTGGGTTTTTATTTCCTACACATGGAGTCCTTCAAAATTTACAACTTTTGAATAAAGATATCATTTTGGGTTTTTATTTTCTCCATATGAAATCCTTCAATTTTTGTTAGAATAAGTCATTTAGCTCATTTATTTTTTAACTGATAAGAAGGTGGCGGAACAATTATGATTTAGTGTTTTTTTGGAAAGTTAGTACATTCATTTTTTTAAGTGATAAGAAGATACAATTGTGACAATAATATTTTATGCATTTTATTAAAAGAATTAAGTGCTCAATAGGGCGGTAAAGTCCATGCATATTTGCAAAAGAGATGGAACAGGTAAAGAGAGACTAAACTCGTTCTTGGTTCCCATTGAGACGACAGTTCGCCATTTTTTCTTCAACTTAAGTACGGAGAAACAATGACATTCGCTTTCAGACACTGTATTATTCCACCTTTCAGTTTTGCAGAGCTTTTCCTGACCTAATTAGTTCAATGATGGACAGCTTGAACTCCTAAATAAAAGATATTTAAATATGTGGAACCCTCACTTTTGGCATTCCACAATCTTCTTTATGTTAATTGCAGTCTGACTGACGTGGGAATATAACGCGCGTTTGAGTTATTTAACTATATATCTTGATAGTTCTGTATAGATCATAATAAAAAATCTAACCAAGGCTTAAGAGAGACGCTAGCTATCATTAGGTACGCATGTTCGTCTATGATTAATTGCCAACTAACAACTAGCATGCCTGTTTCATTATATACAACTTTCGAAGTGCCCTTTTAATCCCTTTTCTATTTTGAGATGATTGAGAAAGTTTGCTCAGCAGACTTTTGGCCAACTTAGTACCAAATTTGTTTTACCCTTTTTTCTAATGATTACCACGATAATTAACTCAACTAACACAACACTAATTTCTAAACAGTGGTCTGATTCGGTAAAATCCCTCAATCTGGCTAAAAGGGATCATGCATTCAAGAGTGTGATATTGAAGATTGTACGTATTAAGATATTTTTGTTAACATTTCACCACAATAACTTTCATTTAACTCCAATAAGAGCTCATTAATCCGTTTGTCAGCCTCAAGTGAAAAGTCAAAAAGTATTGAAGAAAGGACAAATTCTCAACCACGAAAATGAGCTGCGGGCAACTAAGATTGGGAATGAATAGGCATATCTTTAAAACATCCAAAATAGATTGAAACTAGGGCTCATTATTCTCTCGAGGATGATTGACTACTTGCTCCAAAAGGAGAGCCATCGTAATTGAAAAACCTATAAAAGTTTGGCGTCGACAATTTACATTATCATGCAAAGAAGATATGTCGTAAACTACACGCTTATGAAATTTACCATATATAATTTTGTCATTATGATCTAAAATATCTTACAAGGAGATATTGATATTTTGTATATATTTGTAATATTTTGTGTGTTTTGTATATATTGCTAGAGATATTATAGTCTTTAGTTAGGATTTAATTTCCTAATTTTTTAGTTTGGCTAAGCCCAAACGCTTTTTGTACTGTATATGTGCTCAGCTATTACGTGAATGAAGGTAGGGTTTTCACACCAAGAATTTCTCATGGTATCAGAGCCTTCATATAGACAAAAACCCTATTAAAACTCATAGGTAGATGAGTGGTTCCTTCTCTGCACAACAATGACGAAAGATGGCAACTACTGTAAAAATAGTAAGCCAACGGATGAGAAGAAGCGGAAAATCAATGATCCTTCTTCCCCATATTTTCTACATAATTTGGATCTATCCTGATTGAATATTTATGAAATTTTGCTTAAGGGTGAAACTAATTATCGTGAATGGGCTACAGCCTTTAAGAACTCCTTTCGTGCCAAACAAAAGTTGGGGTTTCTTGATGGAATCTAGAACAAATCGACCTAAAATGATGATGATCTTGAAAGCTGGTATATCATAAACTCAATGCTTTTTGGTTGGATAATAAATTCCATTAGGCCAGGTCTTCACTGAAACTTGGCTTATCTTATTTGCCTAATTTGATTTTATTTGACTGATTTGATTAAAACTAATCTTATTTGACTGATTTGATTGAATTCCCTAAGCCCCCTATGGGCTTTCCAAGTGGAAAACTTATGTTTACCAACCTTGAAGGCACTCCCTATATTGAAGGATTGATTTTAGAACATATGCTTTATGTCCTATAATTGGACTACGATTTGATATTTGTTGCTTGATTAATAGATGCCTTGAGATGTCATATCATATTCACTAACCAACTTTGTGCGATAAAGGACCACGCTTTAAGGATGATGATTGGAGTGGGTTAGCAATGTGGTGGGGTCTATTACTTCTATGGTTCAATAAAGGCTCAAGCACATCAAGTGGCCGACTTGTAGCATCAACTTATAGGGCATCCCTCCAATAAAATATTATGTTCACTACCTATTGTTTCCAGTAGTAGTTTTCTTGATGGTCAAAATAAGCCTTGTAATGCATGTTTTCGAGCTAAACAGACACGAGATGTTTTTGGTATTAGTAATAGTCATGCTTTAGAAACTTTTGAATTAGTACATTGTGATGTTAGGGTGTTATCATATTGCCTCTTCCTGTGGAGGTCATTATTTTTTAACAATAGTTGATGATTTTTCACATGTTGTGTGGATTTATTTAATGGTTAAAAAGAGTGAAATGATTGCTATTTTCAAACAAAATTGTTCCATGGCCCAAACCTAGTTTAATAAATCTATCAAAATTGTGTATATTGAAAATGTGTTTAGACCTTTAAAATCATACTTTAAGGGGAATGGGATTTTATTTCAAAATTCATGCACTAACACCCCTTAATAAAATGGTCGAGTTGAACAAAAACACTGTCACATTCATACTTATCTACCTGTTGAGTTTTGGGGGGAGTGTCCTTTTACTGGAGGATATTTGATTAATAGAACTCTAACTATGCTTAATAACGGAGAAATTCCCTATGAGATATTGTTTAGTAAACCTTCATCTTATGATAATATACAGGATTTCGGGTGTTTATGTTACGTACATTACATCTAGGGATTAAAAAAATCGAAGCGTGAAGTAAAAAATGTGTGCTCTTGGGGTACCCTCATGACAAAAGCGTTAAAGAGTCTACAATCTTGAAATTGGGCAACATTTTGTCTCTTGTGACATCAAGTTTGTTAAAAATAGTTTTCCATTTTTCTATCCATGATGCTTAGCCCACAATCCCCTCTTCTTCTTTGATGATATATCTTTGATTGCTTTTCATTATTCTTTTGATGATGGCTAGAATTTTGATACTCTCATACCCACTACAACACCTACATCTACATCACAGCCTCCCTCAATCGTTGCACACCCCACATCTTTACCTTCCCATTATGTTCAAACACCCATAGCATCATCTAAACCTAAAAAGCTAGCCTCCATTATAGAACACTGGAATGACACCCATAAGTCTAATTTGGTTCCAAATCCTAACCCCTTGAGGGGGAGTGATACTCTAATTCATGTTAAAACTAGACAACCTTCCATAAATGATATAAGCATCTTGTGAATGATACCTTTGATGAGTTAAGTACGAATGAAACACTAGGTTGTGGTCATCGCACCAAGAAAGTCTATGTTCCTTTCCATGATTATGTATACACTAACATGGTGTAACAATTAAACCCCACTTTCTTCTACTCCTTCAACATCCTCAGGTAATCCTTATTGCATTACTTTTTATGTGAATTATGATAAAATTTCTCCACAACATCTCATTTTTCTGGTAGTAATTTCTACAAAGATAGAGCCCACTAGATACTACAATGCTACTTGTGACCCCCGATGGCATGAGGCTATGTGTGAGGAGATTGATTCACTTAAATGAAATAGTACTTGGATGATTGAGGATTTTCCTCCTGACAAAACCACTATTAAGTGTAAGTAGGTTTATCATGTCAAATACAATTCTAATGGCTCCATTGAATGTCATAAAGCTCGTTTTGTTATTTTAGGCAATCAACAGGTAGAAGGCATTGATCATGATGAGACTTTTGTTATTGTTGCTAAGATGGTTACTATTCATATAATTTTTGCTGTAGCCTATGCTAAAAATTGGGAACTTCATCAAGTGGATGTTCACAATGCCTTATGACATGGTGATCTAGATAAAGAAGTGTATACGAGGTTACCACCCAAGTTTACTGCTTCTTCTTCTGGAAAAATTTTCCATCTTCAGAAAGCTTTATATGTTCTCCGTCAAGCATTTTGTAATTGGTTTGCAAAGTTGCCTACTTCTCTTTGTGACTATAGTTTCTTTTAAACTTATGATGACTACTCTCTTTTTACCATGTATTGAGGAGGTGATAGCTTATGTGTCCTAGTATATGTTGATGATTCAGTCATTGCAGGTACTAATCCTGATGTTGTTTATGATCTTAAAGCCTACCTTAGCCGCTACTTCTATATTAAAGATCTTGGTAAATTGAAATATTTTCTTGTCCTTAAAGTTATGTATACTTTTGATGGGCTTTTCTTTGCTAATGTAAATATGCTCTTGCTATTGTTATTGAGGCAAGACTTTTTAGTGCCAAACTTGCTAGTTTTTCAATTTAGCAAAATCATCTCTTGGCTCTTTCCCCTAGTCTACTAGTGACTAACCCAACACCATATCTTTGACTTGTTGGTCGATTAATCTATATGACTATCAAATGGCTTGAGCTCAGCTACTATGTACATATCTTGGCTCAATTCATGTAAAATCCATGCATTGATCATTAGGAAGTAGCTCTACATGTTCTATGTTATCTTAAGAGCAATCTTCGAAAAGGTGTTCTCCTATAAGTTGACAGTCACTTACAGTCATATGGTTATTATGAATCTAATTGGGCTAGTTGTCTATTAAGTCAATGATCCTTGACTGGCTACTTTGTTCTGCTTAGTTATTCACCTGTTTCCTAGAAGACTAAGAAACATAAAACTATCTCCTGCTCATCAGCTAAAGTTGAGTATCGTTCCAATGCTACCACTACATGCGAACACACTTGTCTTAAGGCATTAATTCTAGCTCTTGGGGTCGCCCATTCAGGGCCCATGCATTTGTTATGTGATAATAAAGTAGCTCTCTATATTGCCTTTAATCCAGTATTTCATGAATGTATGAAACACATTAAAATTGATTGTCATTTCGTTCATAGCAAATGGGAGGTAGGTGAGATCACTACCTCTTATATTTGTTCCTCAAAGCAACTAACGAATATCTTCATAAAAACATTGGGTCAATAATAGTTCACATATCTGACTAGTAAGTTGGGCTTTTGCAATTTACATCCCATCTTCCACATCTCGACATTTAAAAAATATACTGGGAATTCAAAGGTTACATTTGCTTATTTGCCTGAGAAAAAGATGTCTTTACTTACTTACCATGGTCCCAATGCTTCGTCTTGTTGCACTAGCTCATGCAATTGTTGTAGCTCACGGTGATTCTCATTTTTAACCACCACAGGATCTAACTAATCTGGAATAAGTACTGAGATTACATATATCTTACCACATTCTCTTTAAGACAGAGCATCAACAACTGAATTATTTTTTCCTTGCTTATATTCAATACTGAAGAATATCATATTCATTTTATAATCTATCATTGTTGAGTTTCGATAGCTATCTTCTACTCTAACAAATATTTAAGGCTTTTTTGATCGGTTTGAACAAGAAATCGGTTGCCCCACAAATATGGTCTCCAGTTATACACTGTTAGAGAAAAAGCCATCAGCTCCTTCTCATATGTAGACAAAAAAAAAAAAATTCTTGGAGCTTATTGTTGAACTATGGAATTGACTTTTGTTCTTACATAAAGACAACCCCTAATTCAGTCCCGGATGCATCATATTCCACTACAAAAGGAATAGCAAAATTTGGAAGTGTCAATAATGGAGCTTGAGTCATATCTTTTTTAAGTAATTGAAAAGCCTCCTCTATTTTTAGACTCCGCATAAAAGGCCCCTTCTTAAACAAATTGGTAAGCGGTCTGGCTATCATCCCATAATCTTTAACAAACCAATAGTAATATCCGATGAGGCCTAGAAAACCTCTTAATTCTTTGACATTCTCGGTTCATCACTTTAATCTTCTCTGGATCAGCTTTCACCACTTTATGGGTAATAATGTCCCTAAATATTGTATTTCTTTTTCTAAAAAACTCACATTTTCTCTTTTACAATTATCTGAATCCTAAAAATTGAAAAGACAAGCATTATATGGTATAAATGTTCCTCCCAAATCTTATTATAAATTAGTATATCATCAAAAAAAGAATAAAATGAATTTATGCAAATATAATTTGAATATGTCATTAATTAAAGCTTGAAAGGAGGAAATTGCGTTGCAAAGGCCAAAAGGCATTATCAAAAATTTGTAGTGGCTATGGTGAGTTCTGAATATTTTTTTTCCTTACTTCATCGATCTTGATGACATCTAAAAAGCAAATCCAATTTGGTGAACCAAATTGCCCCATGAAGCTCATCCAATAAGTCCTCAATTATCGGTGTCAGAAATTTGTCTTTTATTATAATTTTGTTCGATGCCTGATAGTGCATGCAAAACCTCCAGGAGCCATTATGTTGGTTTACCGATAGTACAGGTGATGAGAATGGACTATTACTAGGTTGAAAGACTCCTTGACTAAGCATCTCTCCTACTAATTTCTCAATCTCCCTTTTATGAAAATAGGGATATTGAAAAGGGAGAAGACAAACCGGCTGAGTCCCTTCTATAAGAGGAATTTGGTGATCATGTGGTGGGCGTGGTGGTAAACCAATATATTCTTCAAATACCTCCAAGAATTCCTTTTTAATTTCAAGCCATTACTTTTGCTTTTCTCCCTTTAATTGTCTAGGATGATTTTCAGGATCCATAGAAACTAGCAACAAAAAACATTTGCCATTTTGCTTCACTACTTTTGCCATTATTTTTCCCTCACTAATTTTCCCTCACTGTTAGTCATCCTTTGCAACATAATCAATTCATTCCCCATTCTTAAATTCATCTCCTTATTACTAAAATTCCACATAATCAATCCCAACTCTCGGGGCTATTGTGCTCAATACAACATCACACCGATCAAACTCAATTAACAAAAAATCAATAAAAATTTTAATATTCTGAATTTCAATACTGACCTTTCGAAAGAGGCCCATACAGTTAAGTTTCTTTCCATTGACGATAATGATGCTTATGGATTTTTCATTAATCTTACTGATCTTGTAACTCATTGATGTATGAAATTGTGAGTGCTACTCGAGTCAATAAGTGTAGTTACCTCCAACCAATTTATCTTTGATTTAAGTCTCATAATTTCTGGCATTAGAACGCCAGAAATTGCATGCGGAGAGATTGTCGACTGGTTTGGTGTCACTGGGCATTCTTCTTCCTTATTGATAGCCAACGTTTTATCCCCCTCAGTGACTATTTGCTCCACCTTGATGAGGAACAACTTGCGACATCGGTGGCTATGAGAAAATTGCTTATCACAATGGTAGCATAGGGTCTCTCATTGTCACTGCTCAAGTTCAGCCGGAGAGAAACGTCGCACTGCTAGGGCTCCTCTTCGTGCTTGTGCATTCATACTTGGCACAGAAGATGGTAGGTTTGAGCCAAAATTACAATTGGAATTTGCTGATTTGTTTTAAATATTTGACCCATTAGTTAAAGGCCAATTCGGTTCTGTTAACTCATTTGTATTTTACTTTAAAAAATTCTTGCTAGTGTAATTGCTTTATTAAGATTGGGTGGTCTCTAAGCTTGTATGTCTGCCTATAATCCATCTTTTAATTCACAGATAAAATCCCTACTTCTTGTTCATCAGTCAGTACCCCTGCAAATACCAAAAGTAACTGAAACTGTGTTTGGTATTCATGTAATGAACCTATTGGCCTTAATTAGCAACGATCCACAAAAGGATTTGCTTGTGCCAAGATCCCAAATCGCTTCGCTAATCCTTCTTTGATATCTGACCATGTCATGTCATTGTGAAGGGCCTTTTGATGCTGCACCATATTTACACGTTGCCATCCATGTAATTGATGGCCAATTAGGTTTGTTAATTGCCAAAAATATTCTGAAAATCAAAAAAATTGTTCTACTCGGGGTCACCTTTGGAGCGATGGGCCCTTGGAAAGCAATTCCAGCGTTACTAGTGTTGACTTCCTCTCCTCCCGAATTCCTTCTCACCAGATGAGCCACTGAGGCTTCTTCTTGGTTTTGAAGTGTAAAAAGTACTTCGACCATTTAGGGAATTAAACTCTTATATTTTCCATCTGTTGTTATAGGCGTTAAAGACATTTGTCTGAATCTTCAACCATGGTTGGCTCTGATACCAAATTGTTACATGCCTGGACCACAGCCTCAACCATACAATTTGTAGATTTTCCTGGAGCTATGGTGATAGGAAAAATGGTAGAGAAACATTGCAAGGCAATATAATGAGTTTAATAAAATTAGAAATATTCCTTTATTCACAATTCCCTAGCCTTTTTATAGGCATGTACAAAAGAGTCCTTATTCAACCAAATAACATAATAATTATTTAACTAAATAACAACTCCTACTCCTAATAGGTTGAGATAATTGGGTTTAACTAAATAACAACTCCCACTATTAATCGGGTTTAACTAAATAACCTAACAAATTAATAACAACTCCCACTCCTAATAAGCAAAGATAACTGGGGCTGATTCTGAATACATAGCACAACACAACTGAAAGGTTTGCATCTGCAAGCAACATTGCTACCTTGGTTTCATTGATCGAGTAAATGTAAAGAAGGCATAAGAAGCCATGAAATCAAAGACTCTGAAATTAGGGGATGAGACTAGCTAAGGCCTAGGTATGTGGAAGCGAAATTCAAATAGTTACAGATATAGTTATGTGTTAGATGTGACAAAACTCACCTGATTACTATGAAGAGTTAAAACTACATACAGAAAGAGGCAAGATTGCATTCATTGTGCGAAATGATTATTATGATTTCGCATGTTTGGATCCCCTTGATGACATAATTTTGAGATATTGAAATGATAAGAGATTTGTTAATGAAAAAAAAAAGTCAAAGAAAGAAATATGCCAAATGGCTAAACCTAAAATTTGAGGTTTTAGACTTGTCATTTTAGATTTCTTATAATAACTGAATTCATAGCAATATTTTTAAGTTTTATGATAATTCTAAACTAATAACTTTACTATAATTATGAATATAATATTATGAGTGTGTTTAAGTTTATTATCAGAATTTATTATAACTGATGTTATACTTTTCATAATTATACTCCAAGCTTTTATAATTACAAACAACAATCGGTAATTATATTAAATTTATAATTTATTTTTAAATATTAATAAAAACAGTAGATTATAAATTTCCTATATTTAGGAATGTCAAAGTCAGCCTGACCTGGCCTGTTTTTAGCCCAAGTTGGGCGGGCCACGGGCCGACTATGGTCAGGGGCGTAAGTCACTGACAAACCACAGACTCACCATGGATGGGCCGCGGGGCCATTACTTATAAAAGGACATTGAAAGTTTTTTATTTAAAAAAGAAGGTTCGACCCAGTCCGAGGCTCATCGGGCCATAGCCTGAGTCACAGGCTAGACAGGTGGCCCGTGTCCCAGCTCAGCCCATTGACATCCCTACCCATATTTCCATTATTCTTTTTCTTTTATATAGCTGGAATTAATGAGTTACTATTAGAATATAGAATGGAGAGGTTTATTATTTTTCATTATCTTAATCTTCTCATATCCCTCTATTTAAATTTAACTTGAATGTGTTCCAAATTTGTCTTCTTCGGTATTATGTCAGTTCAGAAAAGCAAGTAATATTACCTTTTCATAATTATTCACTTAACTAAGGCTATGTTTGGTTGGATGGTTATTAATGGAATGGAATGAAATGTAATGTTATTTCATAATTTGAGAAGAGTTTGTAATAGAATAGAATAGAATGGAATGAGAAGGTTTCACATTACATCTCATTTTATCCTAAATAGTAAAATAAGTTACCTCCGATTTGGGTGGTTTATGATGAACAACATTTCACTATAATACATTATGAGTTCTTCTTCCGAACAACATTTTACTATATTACATTATGAACCATTCCATCCCTCCCAACCAATAATTTTCTAATATTACATTCATTTACTTTCCATTTCATTATAGATCGTTTCATTCCATTTTATTGAAAATCTTACTTCTAACCAAATATAGCCTAAGGACATTTGAGTGAGGATTCGGAATTTTTCTATTAGCATTTCATGATGCAGCCTCTCGATCAGTTCATTAATCGTTTTGAAAAGCGTCAAGGCTCAATGCGTGATGCTGAACATATAGTAAATGAATTCTTGAAGCAAAGTAAAGCTTTTTCAAGTTTGTTTCATAATTTTTTAGGGTTAATCGTTATTATTCTATAAAGATCAAAGTTTCAATATATGTTTCAAGATTATGAAATACAATTGCAGACTATTTTGTTTCAATTGTAAATGTATGCCTCGATATTTATAGAATAGCTGTGCATATCTCCACCGGCAGTTCAACATCGCTTTTAGGGTTAGTCATTTCTATCTTATAAACGTATTCTTTCTTGAAGATTATTAAGTATGATTACATATTTTTTTCAATTATAAGTTTACAATTTCATATTTAACAAACTATAAAAACATAGTTAAATACTAACCTTCATTTCTGGCTTCTTCGCTTCGTCAATGCTAATTCGTTAGTTTTTCGAAGTCGTCATCCAATTCTATGGTTTGTAGAGATGACGTATCTTCAAACATTTGCTGAGAATGATGAACATGCACTTTCATCCGCAACCTGTTTTTGAGCCATAACTAAACAATTATAACCCAATTTTTGGTACTCTGTAGCACCAATGGTATTCCCTTGTATCCATTTCGCTTTTAAACTTTGTTCGGCAACTTCCATCAGCAATTACATCAGTTTGGACATGTCTTTCTAAGCTATCGAAAACGAGTATGGACAAATGACCTATTTTTTATATTTGAGGATATTGAGTTAATGAGATCGATCAGCCGTCGATTTCTTTTATTTAAATGTAGCTGTTCAGTCTTGCTCTGAAGTCATAATGATTAAGGATTAACTAGATGACAAAAAAAGATTAGTCTAATAGCTTTGGTCAGGAGCGGCAATCACACACCAACTTGAATTAATTTGCTTCCAATAATGATACAAATAAGTCAATGACTATTGTTCCCATCATTATGCTTCCACGTATATGCTCAAGTAAGGTTGACATATTTGTTATAATCTAAAATATAACGTTGGATTTAGTTGATGTCTCTGGAGGTAGAGACAGATAACAAAACATAAAAATACAGTGCCTAGCAGTGTTGAGCTGCTAACATTGCCCATTTTTGTTCCGACGCTAGCTCACAAAAACATAAATTTTTTGTTTCTTCCAAAATCGTGGCACAACTTTCTTGTGCCTGTCACATAAACAAAACACGCAGGCCATTGAACAAAAATACCTCCATATTATTACTAATATTCCACACATGCCCAAGTGTATAAATAGCAAAAAAGAGACCATTCTTCTCATTTCTTCACTAGACACTTTCTCTCTCCTCTAACAACTGTAATCAAACACATTTCTGCCCTCGAGATGCACAGTTTTATCTGTTTTGTCTATTACAATCAAACATTTCACTATCTCCAATTTTTATTCTGTTTTATCTCCAAATTTTTGTTTCGTTCTGTCTGAGTATATGGATCATAGTAATCAAACACAGCGTAAACATATGAGAGGAACACACAATAGACAGAATATGGTCTTCCACTATGCTTCGATAGATTGGTTTTTGTGTTTTCTAAGGAATCACATACAATTAGAGGGATAAGAAAATGGGAACTCATAAATGGGAAAGCAAGAACATTAGTATTATAGGAAAATTTTAAAAGAATTTCTAGATAAAATTCTTCTCATTTTTTCACTAGACACTTTCTCTCTACTACTAGCATGTTCTTCTCTTGTTCATCTCCCTAGCAAGAAACCAGTCCTTTCTAACTTATAGGATTTTTTATATTCAATAACTCATTTCATTAAAATTTTAGGTTTCTCAATTCATTAAATATTTAGGTTCCTCATTTTATTTCATCGTAATTACAAAAAATACAAATACAATTAAAAAATACGAATAGAAATCATTCATTTTAAAATAATCAATGAATTACATATTTCTAGTCGTATTATACTGCAAGGGTACCTTGGTCATTGACACTGTTTTTTATATTCTGTCAACTGCAACCAAACACATTTCTACCTTCGAGACGCACAGTTTTATATGTTTTGTCCATTACAACCAAACTTCTTACTGTCTCAAATTTTTGTTTTGTTCTGTCTCCAAATTTTTGTTTTGCTCCGTCTTAGTATATGAATCACAGTAACCAAATGCAGCATAAACATATGAGAGGAACACACAATAGACAGAATATGGTCTTCCACTATGCTTCGATAGATTGGTTTTTGTGTTTTCCAAGGAATCACATACAATTAGAGGGAGAAGAAAATGGGAACTCATAAATGGGAAAGCAAGAACATTAGTGTTATAGGAAAATTTTAAAAGAATTTCTAAATAAAATATGTATAAATTGGCATAGAGATTCTCAAGTCATAACAATAATAATATGGATAACTAATAACTTAGTCTAATCTATAATTTGATTTATTAAGTGGTTTGCTAATAATGAGTGATTTGTAAATTATTACTCATATTAGAAGTAGTTTTTACAAATTCTCCAATAAAAAAAGACGTGAAAATAGACTTAATGTGACCCAAATGTAATATAATCAATGGTGACAGGAATAAAAGATATTAGTAACAATGAAATTCCCATTCTATGCTTATACGAAAGATATAATAATTAGTTGACTTCTCTATCAGAGTTAATGAGAGCAATGCAAAGGTCTCAACGTGCTTTATCCTTTGGCTACCTCTATGCAGAGCTGCATATTCTTCTAAACTTGTTGATCTACTTCTTCTCCGATTATGTCTTTTTCAAGCTCTCCTTCTCTAGGCTAGGGTTACTTTTGTCTTCCTACCTTTTTCATTTTACCACCCATACACCATTCTCATTTTGACATTCTAATCATTAGCCTTTTTGCTTACTTTCCTGCCTTTTTCCTCTTTAGGCTCTACAGCCTGACCATGTAGAATTTAACTGCAACAAATTCCTACCTTTCCCTCCTGAAATTCTCTTGCTCTATGTCCACAACACACACCACACCTCTCCCATCCAGCCCCACCAGTCCCTTGCTTCACCACTCACCTCAACCACAATCTTCTTAAGCCCCTCTAGCCTATTCATCTATCGCTTTTATACTCCAGAAGAGTTAGAAACAGGTAGTCGGGGATGCACTCTCATCACACCTTTTTTTCCTACCTTTAAAGGAGATAGATGGGAAATATGTTGTTTATCCAGAACTTGATATTTTGGAAGCAGGAGCTCATAGCTGGGAAGCCACACTGATAGATTTCTTCATTGATCATTGTCCACCATTTTCAGTCATTCATTGGTAGGTACAAAAGCTATGGAAGATCAAAGAATTGTGTGACGTCTTATTAACTGAAGAAAATCACATTCTGTTCACTTTTACGTCTACTTTAGTAGCCCAACAAATTCTTGAATAAGGTCCTTAACATATAGGTAATTAGCCCATTTTTCTTCAACTTTAGCAGCCTGATTTGCAACTAGACAATATCAAACTTCAGAAGATCCTAGTTTGGATTAATTTCCACAATGTGCCTTTGGAATATTGGTCCGCACAAGGCTTGGGTGTTAGACATGATAATAATCTATATATACGTCTATTACAAAAAAGAAAATGCGGAATTTTATTACATAACTCCTGCCATTGATCATTGAGAGATTTTAGACAAATATGAGAGGGCTCTTCTAAGCTTTTAGAAAATGCAAGAGATGATATATGCAGAATATTGTTAAGCCTAAGGACCCAATACCTTATGCCTGATGGTTATATACCTTTTTACCTTCCATCAAAACAATAGAAGGTAATGGCAACATACATAAGGTTTCATAAGTAAAGCAACAAATATGACCCATAGTAAAAGGTGCAACCATTGGGTTCAATAGACAACAGTTTTAATGGACAACAATCTCTCACGTGTGGAGCTTTAGCGATTGGTTGTTCACCACCCATTTGACTTTGAGGAATGTTATGAATGACAACCAGTCTATTACTTGAAGTAGGAGTTTGTATTTCACAATGATCCTTCTCAAAAACTAAGTCCCGAGATTGATCACTCCTATTAATTAAGTCATTCTCAAGAAACTTTGCATTTCTTGAATCCACAAACCTAGTACTATGCGTTGGATAATAAAATCTATACCATTTGGACCTTTCATCATATCCAATGAAATAGCCACTTATATTCTTTGGATCTAGTTTCTTTTCTTATGGATTATAAACTCTTACTTCTAAAGAACATCCCCAAATGTGTATATGTTGCAAACTCAGCTTCCAATCTTTCCATAACTCAAATGGTATTTTAGAAATAGCTTTGGTTGGAACTCGATTCAATATATACACTGTTTTTTTGAAAGCTTTAGTCCACAAGGATTTAGGAAGTTTAGAGCTGCTAAGCACATTCTACACCATGTCTAATAATGTTCGGTTTATTCTTTCTACTATACCATTTTGGTTCGATGACCCAGGCATAGTGTATTGAGCTATTATCCCATGCTCTTGAAGAAACTTCACAAATGGACCTGGTGCTTATCCACTCTCAGTGTATCTACTGCAAAATTCTCTACTTCTATCTAATCTCATGATCTTTATTTGCTTACCACATTGTTTCTCTACTTTCATTTTAAATACCTTAAAGGCATATAATGCTTCATTCTTGTTATAAAGCAAATAGAGGTATATATATCCCGAGTAATCATCTATGAATGAGATGAAATATTTCTGACCATAAAAGTCCACTTCTAGACTACAAATATCTGTATGTATGATCTCTAATATGTCTAAACTCCTTTTAGCACCATTCTTTTTCATGTTGGTCTACTTTCCCTTTATGTGGTCCATACAAACATCAAAATCAGTAAAATCTAGAGTATTAAGTACTCCATCATTCACTAGCTTTTTAATTCTTTCAAGGGAAATCTGTCTCAATCTTCAGTGCCACAATATAGAGGATTGTTCATTCATAACACGTCTTTTAATACCATCATTACTATAGACATGCATTATATTGTAAAATTTTTTCTTGTAAATTAAATAAGAAAAGACCATCAATTATTGTACCATTCCTAACAAGATTAGATCCATGATACAAAACAAATGCTGTATTTGAAAAGGTAAAGGAATATCGAGTAGGTACAAGTCTTGAAACTGAAATCAAATTTCTAGAGTAACTTGGAATATAAAATGTTCTTTCCAAATTCAAAACAAAATAAAAATTTAAAACTAATTTGCATGTCCCAACAGCTTCCACATGTGAACACATCTTGTTGCCTAAATAGATGCATTATTCACTGCCCACTAGTTTCCTGTGGTTTAGAAAACCCTACAAGGTATTGGAAATATGGATTGTAAAACCAGAACCAATCCACTAAGCATTATGAAAAACATCAACCATATTAGATTCATGACAAACAAGTGAGATTGAAATACCTTTCTTTATAAACCAAGCCTTAAATTTGGCATAATCCTACTTTATGTGCCCTGTCTTTCTGCAGAAGTGACACTTGGGCTTGAAATATTTTTTTATCTCAGTATAGACTAGTGTTTTACCCTTTCCCTTTTATTTGTCTCGCCCTTTTTCCCTTCCTTTTATAGCCATATGTGCACTTTAACCCAATTCCATTACTAACCTCCCTTCTTCTTGAACATACATGATTAGAAGTTCATTGATAAACCTTTTATCCTTATTTTTGTTGTAAGAGATTTTAAAGGGTTCATATTAAGGTGGAAGAGAATATGTAATGCATAAGGAAAGACTCGAAGATCTCAACCTCAAGAGACCTTAGTTGAATTGCAATGTCCCTTATTCACATGATGTGCTCATACATACCTCTAACACTTGTGACCTTTATTGATGATAACTTATTCATTAAGGTGTTAGCTAGGACCTTATTTGAAGACTCAAATTGTTCATCAATAGCCTTTAATAAATCCCTAACATGATCACAATCTCTAATAGAGCCTCAAATACTAGGATAAATTATGGTTTTATGTACATCATGCTGAGGTGATTAAATCATAAAGATCAATTTCAACCTGAGTGCTAGTTTCACTAGGTATAGGTGGTTCATATTTTCAGATAGCATAGTCAATGTACATACTCCCTAATTGGAGCAGAATCCTCTCTTTCCATATTTTATAATTATCACCATTCAATTTGGGAATATCACGTTAAATATTAGAAAAATTCACAGGTTGAATAATTGCACAAAATTCAAATTACATGCTTATGTCACAAAATATATTGAAGAAAAGAACCATATATCATGTTTTACCAATGTTAAAATATGCAATCATATTTCACATATGAATCATATAACAATTAAAACTACCTATGGGATTAAAAGATTCATACATAATCTTTATGATAAAACTATTAAATTATATTCCTTTTCTTAATACCTGTGGGTAAATTAAGAAAAAGACAATTTGCTATTCCATCCTAATTAACCATGCAAATATAATAAATATTCCTCTTGGACAAAGTTTGTTATATTTAAATATGACTAATTACAATTTGTGTCATTTTACTAAATGTGATCATAACACGTAATATATGTCTTTAATTAATCAAAGATGTTGTGGTTAATCTTCAACTAATTAAAAATTATATTGATCACATGACACCTTATTTTATACAAAAATATGAATAAAGCTTATATTAAAACAATTTCTGAAGTTTACAAAGACTTTTTCTAAGAGGGTCCCATGATAGTCAGTTTGCTTTATTTCCTCTCACATATATGAGGGAACAATAAAAGCAAACAAAAATTCAAGGCAATGACCAATTCAACATCTATGGGTCCTATAAGAAGATGTTGAGTAACAAAGGTTATGCTTAACTAAATCTTGCCCACGAGAATAAGGTTTTTGCAAACAGTTATTCAAACTTTCCAAAGATTAGGCCCCATGTATTAAAAGGTTAAATTGTTAAAGTTTGCATGGAAATGAATGAAAAAATTTAAGCAAAAACAAGTTAAAGTTTGTAATCGTGGGCCTCATGAAAAGAGTTATTTGTGCAGATTTCATGTTTCTTCTTTAAAGCAAATTATGGTGGGCTCATGAGAACTGATCTTTAAATTAATAGAAGCAAACAAAAAGGTTAAGAGTTACAATAAATGAGCACCTAAAACTGTAACTAGGTCAACAGGACCCAAATTCGACCCATGTTCTTAATCCTTTTATATCTTGATTTCTAAACTTCCAATCTTTGATGATTCAAAAACATTTTAAATGAAATTTAATTTTCTTTATATATGCAATAGTCATTTCACAATATATCGACTGTAATAATGTCAATATTTGCAACAGAAAATTCGTGAATCCATATATATAATGACATAAATTTAACTACACCAAGACAATGGTAAATTTTACTTTGATACCAACTGTTGGACATGATAATAATCTATATACATGTCTATTACAGAAAAGAAAATGTGGAATTTTATTACATACCTCCTACCCTTGATCTTTGAGAGATTTCGGACAGATATGAAAGGGCTCTTCTAATTTTTTAACAAATGCAAGAGATGGTGTATGCAGAATATTACTAAGCCTAGGGACCCAATACCTTATGCTTGATGATCATATACCTTGTTGTCTTCCATCAAAACAACAGAAGGTAGTGGCGATAGACGTAAGGTTTCATAAGTAAAGCAACAAACACGACCCATAGTAAAGGGTGTAACTGTTGGGTTCAATAGACAACATTGAGTGCTATAGCAAGCTTCATGGGGAAACCACTTTGTTTTAATGAGAATATGGCTCTCAAAAAAAGGGTTGGATATGCACAACTCTGTGTCAGTGTAGAACTCTCTAAGGATTTACTAGCTAAAATATAGATCATGAGATTCAAAGAAGGGTGCACCCTTAGAGAAGATAGTGTAGCAGTCTCCTATCAGTGGAAACCACAACCTAAGCATCAAGGGAAAATGTTGAAGCAAATGGATAAAAATTTTTGGACTGGGAGTTACCATGAATTAAAAGTATTATTCACTGATGATGATGTGAACTCAGATAATGTACTGGTTGAAAAGCCAGACAAAACATCTTCTATTGATGAGTTGAATTTGACATTTATTGACCTGGCATTAGATTGATTGAGCATATTGGAGGACCAATCTCCCATCACAGTAGTCGTGATGTAGAGCTGTGTACAACTCTTTGAGCATCCCTAGTGGTCATCACATAAGATAATATTGTAGTAAATTATCCTTCCTCGAGTGAGATACTTCCTTGCACCTTAAAGTCCATCTAAGAAATTGATCTAAGACTTGAGGAGTAGAAATAGAAGTTCCAACTAGTTGAAAGACATAGATCTCAATGGAGTACCACACTAGAATGTCCAAGTTTTAAATTTCCCTACAATGCAAGCTACTTTATAGGATTTTTTTCAAAAGGGAAAAGCCTCTATTAGTAGGATTACTAGAAACAAAAATAAAGTTGAAGAATGTTGTTAAGTTTTCATTGGGCTTGGGTTAGAAATCGATCACCAATCATGCTCTTCTCTTCCTTGGTAGAATTATCATATGTTATAAGGCTAATGAGATCTCTGTGGAGTTCCTTCACTCCACGAATAAAGTGATGCACATAACTCACTTTCTTAAAGGAAAATTCTATCATTATTGCCTCTTATGTAGAAATTTTGGATTCCAATGAGCTACATTTTGGACTGAGCTGCACAACTTCAGCAGGAATATTCATTTGTCTTGGTTGATATGCAGTGATTTTAAATCTATTTTGTATTAGTATGAAGCTAATGGCAACTGTAATGTTAGAAATTAAACTACGGAACTCCTGTTATGCATGGATTAGTTGGGTGTGATAGACTTGAGGTTGGTTGGAAACAAGTTTACGTGGTCTAACAAATAGAGCTCAACTTAATTCATCCAAAAGAAACTTAAACGAACTTTAGTGAATGACAAATGGCTCAATTAATTTCCCAATAGTAACATAATCTTCATGGATTCGTTAATATCAAACTATACCCCCATCCAGATTAAAATTTTTTTCCAGTCCACCAATATAAAAATTTTCATTTAGATTTAATAATTACTAGAAAAAAGTTCCAGGTTTTTCATGGATGGAGGAGAGCTTTGGATTGCTTTTTTCAGGGCACTAAGCAGTACATCTGCATCCAAAAATTGAAAGATATTAAGTAGGAATTGAAACGAATGAAATATTTGAGGGGCTCAACTGAACATGCTTTATCCAAAGCTAGAAATGACCTTATTGAAGTTCAAAGGAAACTTGCGTTATCTCCCCAAGATCCGCAACTCTTGGCAACTGAAAAACAAAAATTATCGCATTATATGCTCTCCGTATAGAACCATCATTCATTGATTTAGAAAAGAGCAAGAATAAACTAGCTTAGAGATGGACATAAGTGCACCAAATTTTTCTTCAATTCTATTTAGATTTGAGGGGCAAATGAAATCCAAAGACGATAGGAAATTTAAGAAAAGGTCTTGAATTATTTTAAAAATCTACTTACCCCTTCCACCTCTATCCCTACTTTCTAGGCCAACCACACAAAGTTTGCCTCCAAGCAAATAAGTCAGGAAGATAGGGACTTATTAGTTAGAGCAGTCGATGATCAAGAGATTGAGGAAGTTTTGTATAAACTACATGGCATGAAAGCACCTAGCTTAGATGGTCTTAGTGGTTGTTTCTATTAGAAAACATGAAACATTATTTGTTTTTTCATCAAGCAAGCAGTGAACGAGTTTTTCACAAAAGGAGTCTTCCTTTCGGAAGTTAATCAAACATTTATATGTTTGATTCTGGAGACCTCTTCTCCTAATTTCTTCGTTGAATTTAGGCCAATCTCTTGCACTAACTTCTTGTAAAAATTGATTTCAAAGATCCTTGCGTCTAGATTGAAACATGTTCTCAGCTAACTCATTAGTGATAACCAAGGAGCTTTTATTAGTAACTGACACATTAATGACAACATGTTGATTGCTCAGGAATTACTGCATGGCTATTCTTGAACCAATTCACCTTTGAACTATACTATCAAATTTGATGTTAATAAGGTGTTCTATAGTGTGAGTTTGAGTTTCTTATGGAATAATTAGATCAAGGAATATGTATTAAAAGTATCCCACTTGGTCTTGATCAATGACAATCCTTCAAATTTTTTCCAGGTAGGGAAACGTTGATAGCAGGGGGACCCTATTTCCTTTACCTTTTCATCAAGTGCAAAGAGATTCTCAATATAATCATCTAGCATGAAGTGGCTAAGAACTCAAAGTTCAAATACCATTTAAAATGTAAGAAGCTTCACTTAACTAACCTCTTTTTTGTAGACGATTTACTACTCTTTTATAGAGCCACTTATGATTCAATTAGTACCTTCGTGAAAACTCTGACCATGTTCGAGGAATGCTCGGGGTTGAGCATCAATTTGAATAAAAGTCACTTAATATTTCAAAGGGTGCAACTTCTATAACCTCAAGCATAATCTCGCTTATTGATATGGAAGAGAAGCCTCCACCCCTACTTTATCTAGAGATCCCAGTTTCGACAAGAAGAATAACAATACTAGAATGTTATCTAATGGTAGAGAAAATTCAAAAGAGAATAGGGTCCCTAGTTGAATCAATTCGTTTCATTTGGGGGGAAAATTCAGCCTATCCAATCGATTCTTAACTCTTTGCATTTTTATTAGGGATCACATCCTTTTCTTTCTAAAGGGCCATTAAGTCCATTGAAAGATTACTTAAGGATTTTTTTATTAAACCATACGATGGGAACTAAACAATGTGCTAAAGTTAAATGGTTGGACATTTGCTTTCCAAAGGTCAAAAGAGGCTTAAACATTCATCTTGTGAAACTCACTAATTATATCCTCATCTTGAAATGGATATGGTGGATTCTAGAAGATAGGCAAACACTTTGGATACATTGGCTTCATTCTTATTTCCTTAAAGGCATAAGTATATGGGTAGTTTGTAAGAACAACATCAACTCCTATTTTCTGAATCAGTTATTTCATCTGCAGAACCAAGTTTAGAATTAAGTTACTTGCACCATTGGCAATGGGAAGCTAATTTCATTAAGGTTTGATAATTGGACAAGTCAAGTGTAACAACCTAAACCACTCGTCCAAAAATATTGTTCGCTTTTGGCTTTAGGCCCAGCCCAAACCCTTACAGTTTTGCTCTTCCTAGCTTAGTTAGGAAAACACATCTATAGGGGAGAGGTATCCATGCTCTTATAAGACGTACTTCGTTCCCCTCTCCATTGTGAGAATTCCACATTGGTTGGAGAGGAGAATGAAATATGCCTTATAAGGGTATAAATACCTCTCCCTCACAAGACACATTTTCCTAGCTGGGCTAGGAAGAGCAAAACTGTGAGGATTTAGGCTAGGCTTAAAGCCCAAAACGAACAATATTTATGGGCTAGTAGTCTGGGCTATTACAAATGGCATTAGAGCCGATTCTCGACTCACTATGCCAGCAAAGATGCTGGGCCCAAAGGGAGGTGGCCAGTGAAGACGCTTAGCCCAAAGGAAGGTGGATAGTGTGAGATCCCACATCGGTTGGAGAGGGGAACGAAGTATGCCTTATAAGGGTGTGGATATCTCTCCCCATAGATGCCCTTTCCTAGCTAGGCTAGGAAGAGCAAAACTGTGAGGGGTTGGGCTGGGCCTAAAGCCAAAGTGGACAATATCTATGGGCAGGTGTTCTGGACAGGTACAAATGGTATCAGAGCCAATTCCTGACCCATTGTGTCAGCAAGGACTCTGAGCCCAAGGGGTGTGGCCAGTGAGGACGCTAGGCCCAAAGGGAGGTGGATTGTTAGAATCCCACATCGGTTGGAGAGGAGAACGAAATATGCCGTATAAGGGTATGAATACCTCTCCCTCAAAAGAAGTGTTTTTCTAGCTAGGCTAGGAAGAGCAAAACCCAAAGCCCAAAGTGGGCAATATTTGTGGGCGGGTGGTCTAGGTTGTTACATCAAGGACCTTTAATCCAATCTCCACATATACTCAAATGTTCTTCCTTTCATCTCCATACTAAAATGGACTCTTTCATCCACGACTGTAGCTGGAATTTTCTCGATAACCTTAGACATTTGCAACCTCAATACCATCCCTCTAACTCCCAGGACACTTTCTTTTAACATGGTAGGCCAACTAGCAAATTAACAAACAAAGTCGTTCAGGAATTATTAAGGGTGAGGAAACTTGAGCTATTCTAGCATAGAATCATTTGGCGTAAAATGATTTTACTAAGAACCTCCTTTCTTTTATGGCTCATTGTATAGAATCAGTTGAATATGGTTGGTTGGATCAGGTATTTGAGCATCAATTCCATGAGCCCCTTCTGTCAAGTCCAGGAAGAATCAAGAGATCACTTGTTTTTTATGTGTGAGGTGACTAATAGGATATGGCGAGCTATAATTATGCATAGTGGGCCTTTTATCCAATAGCACGACATCTTTGATGTTATTCATTAGTTATCATCTTAATCGCCAAATATGATCTCATCCCACATTATAATCTTTAGTATGTGTGTCCAAACTATCTGGAAAGAGAGAAATGCTAGGCTATTTGATTCCAAGTCTAAGCCTATAGATGTTCTTACCTTATAAGTGTTAGACAGTATCAGAGAACATATGGTGCTGCACAGCCTCCCTACCAACATCAACATTCTCTAGATTATTTTCTTTTACTTATGATATGTTGTTCAGTTAATTAGTGTCTGATGTTCGCATGGTTTTAAAAGGTATTCCCCTGGTAACGTTGTAAGATCTTCATTCTTTTTACATTTAAATGCATTTTATATTTTAAGTGCATTTTACTAAATATATTTAGTGACACAAAATATGCGTCATATAATCTACCATTAAAATAAATTTAATTAAAATAGAGATATAATATGGATAGTGACTTAAAGATGCAATAAAATATTATAATTTAGTGATACAATTATATACATTGACATCTAAAATTTAATAATACAATTATGTGTACTAACTTTTTAAATTTAAATGGTAGTTATGTGTGCAATTATATTAAATTTCAAATATTAAGTAGTGTATTATGGGTCACGATATTAAAAAGTTGTACTAATACTATTTGTTTATTGATTACTATGTATGTTAAAATTTAAAATTATTATCTTGTCATTGGCAATTCAAAAAATATTGATTTTAAAATTTCAAAAGAATACAAATGAGTTATTCATTAAATTTAATATTTTACAAATATTTATATAAATTATGAAAGTTCATTATAAGTATAAAAATAATTAATTTTTTTATACAAAATAAAATATAATGTAAATGTTTGAATCTTAAAAGAACACAATAATTGTAACTATTTCTTAATTACAAAATAAGTGTAGTTCTTACAATTATGTATGTATTTGTGTAGTTATCATAGATATAAATTAAGTAGTAAAGTTTAAAAATAAATATCAATTACTATCTAGGATAATTTTATTTCTTAAAATTTATCTCACTAAATTAAATGTAATGGCATAAATTAAAACACGTTAAGAAACTGTTCACATCCCACAATCTAAGTATAACTATATAAGTCATTGAAGGTAATGCCACTATTGGTGTGATCCTTCATTTTGTTAACTGATCAAATGAATTTGATAAAGCAAACACACGTAAGAGGGGGAGTGAATTGTGTGTGACTTCAAAATTTTACAAGTTAATATTAATTCATGTGAACGATAGGAGCATTTGAAAATTTGAAATAAAAGGAGTCTGTTAAAAATTTTAAAAAAAAGGAGCCTCTTACAAATTGAAAACAACAGTTTCTATATTGCAAAAATTTTAAAGTTAGGGAAAGAGAAAGAATGATATTACCAATTTATACTGGTTCGGCTTATAACCAAGCTTACGTCTAATTCACAAGTATCCAATTTGAGTGTTTCACTAATAATGTTCAAGTAGTAACTTGAAGAGCCTCTCTAAGCTCACAAGTACATCTTTTCAAGGCTCTTAAACTTTCCACACTAATAGTATCTAACAAGCCTCTTCAAGCTCTCAACAAATGAAAATAGGATTTGCTCAATATGAGCTTCGATGAATATTGATCTCTCTCTTATTAGAGTGTTTTCATTTTCTAAAGCATAAAAGGTACAAAGTGTAATCTTTTTAGAGTAAGTATTGATACTAAATATGAATTTATAAAATTTGGTATCTATTCGAACGCAATAGTTGTCCATTAAATAGGAATTCCTATAACTAATTATTGCTTCAGTTAACTAACTGACTGAATTAGCTTTAAATCTATCAAAACATCTTCCTCACTATCTTTGACAGAATCTCCAAATATCTGGTTGTTTGGATACTCTTTTTACTATGCCTTGAAATCGATTATTAAATCAGGTGAACCAAAGGTTCCTTCGACTATATAGAAAAGATAGTAACTTATCCATTCCAAATTTTGTGGAATCGTTTCTAACTATTTGGATAGGTTTGTTAGTTTAGTTCCTGTAAAAATGGAATTGTTAAATGTTCATCCTTTAATGTCACACAGATAACTAAATTTTATAATTTCTTTAAATATGTCCTTATCTTTTATGAAATAATCCAAATATATTTGAATTTTAAAATGTAACTAAATTTGAAATATTATTGATTGTTATCATCAAAATCACTAATTTTAAAGCCTTGAGTTAACAATGTTCCCCTTTTTGATGATGACAAGCAATAACAAATATATGTTTCAAAAGATTCAAGTAAGAATGAAGGATTTCGAAAAATACCTGTAATCTTTACATGTAGGTCCTTACTATCAACCATAATTACAAGGAGCCTCTTATTATTGTTAAGATACTTAGATGCAAGTATATGAATAACACCCTTATTATATGATTATTAGGGGATTCCAAAGCATTTCAAAATTATCAAATAAAAAATATAAGCAAAATATATAATCTCCTTTACTCTCCCCCTTTGTCATTATCAAAAAGAATGAGACAAAACTAAACAAAACAAGCAGAATAACCATGCAATTATAAAAAAAAAGCATAAATATTCAAAGTTAAAAATCATGAAAAAAGTAAAAGTTATTTACAGAAGATGTTAAAAAGAGTGTGTTCTTCATTGAAAATATTCTTTAAGAGAATCCATAATCAAAGAAGATGCTGCTTGTCATTAAGTTGATCCTACATTTTGGTTGTCCGACCACTTATTTAACCCTGATTGAGTCAGGTGTCCATCAACTGTTCATGAAAAACCATATTGTTTGCATCTTAAGGAGTGATAGGAGCCTGCTTCTCTGGAGTAAGACCATGGCATCTGCTACCATTTCAATCTTTTATTTTACTAGATATTATTTTTCATATCATAGCCAAATTAAAAGGGAATCAATGAATGGTACGAGTATTTAGTAGGCTCGTACGATTCCAATTTGTCAAAAGACACAACATAATAAGCAAATATCTTGACAAGTAATTCTTACGACTACCTTTATCCAACATAAAATGTATAATCATTACTTAAATGCTCATCCAGTTACCTTTTAACAAATTGTAAATAACATATGTGTCCAGTAAACTGCACCACTCAACTAAGCTACTTCTTAGAAAAATTGAAGTATCAGATAAAGAAGTAAGGCATTGTGGCAATAAGTCCAACTCTTTACACCAAGGTCTACCATCTTGTGTGTTTCTGGTGTTAAGATAGATAAATTTCACTACGTCTCCCTTATCTAAATTAACAACATCCCACTTATGACAGGGAAAATTAATTTTGTCTATGAGAGCTATATCAAACAAATTTCCCAATATTTCCCCAATAAGAAATATTTCAAATTGATGCAACCAAGATATAATTGTCAACTTCCATCTATAATTTCGTTTTTCATATGTCTATAAAACGAACAAACCAACTCATCACAGACAATCTCATTTAAGATAAAAAATTATGTCATCCAACAGAAAGAAAGTAAGGGAAAATAGGAATACCAATGCTATCAAAGAAGAGGTGATTTAGAATCCTTCCAACAACTACCTTCATTTTCTTGTAATATTGAATGGATTTTGGAGGTTTAGAGGGCTATTTTCTCCTGTTGCAAAGATGTTCTTTTTCTTTAACCTTTTAGCCTTAGGAATTTCTTTGAAGAAAGATTCCTCCAAAATGATAGGATCCTCTTTAATTTCTTCAAGAATATGTGCCTTGCCCTTATTTCTTCTCTCTTTCTTTTTAAAGACATTTCTTCCTATCTCGATGCAACATTAGAGCCCTTTTTTTTTTCAACCATAAGCTCTTTCTCAACCTACATGAAGGAGATACTACTTTTCTTTGTTTTTATTATTTTCTTGCTTAATTTTTTCTTTACTATTCTTTTCTTGTTGAAAAAATGTCGATGAATCAGAAACAAGAAACAATTAATTAAAACATAAATTTAAAAAAATTATGGAATAGGCAACTTCCCATTACTAGAAACTCTCCCTATATAAGTAGGCTCCTCTTTACTAGAAGATTCGTTATCTTCTTCTTCCTTATCTTCTTCTTCTTCTTCTTCTTTTGAAGAGCTAGCGTTTGTTTCATCAGAAACAAGGCTTTCTTCATCAGAATTATTTGAAGAATCATATCACTGTTTACTTTTTTACTCATGATATTTGAAGGATGAATCAGAATCTGATTCTTCTAGTGGAAAAAACGATTAACAATTCTTCTTATTTCTCCTATATGTATGTAAAGGTTTCTTCTAGGTGGATTTTTTTAAAAATGAGCACTTATTTACAGAAGATAGTTTGTGGTGATTCTTATGTAGGTGACATAGAAGGTTCAGAAATAAAAGATTAAGACGCTTGTTTATGGCCTAAGGTTTCACTATGGCTAGAAGTTGGTTTCCATGATTTCTTTTAACCCTTCGATTTTGTTCATGCCATTTCAAAAAGGAATGTTGGTAATTTTTAAAGAGATTTAATAAAGAAAGTGCTTGATTATATTGAGATAGAAGAAGCTTCAAGGGACGACAAAGATAAGATGCAGGAAGGAACCGTTTCAAAGTATGTTGAATGGTTTCTAATAGTTGGTTTCATATGAAGAAGAAAGAGCACATAGGTTCCCAAAGGTATGATCGTTTCCATATCTTCTGTGATTCATATGAAAATATGACATCACTGTGTGTGTGTTTTTTTTAAATCTAAAACAATATCATTTAATGACTATGATCTATAAATAAGGTTCCTCTTCCCTTCAAAGGAGTAGTTAATATCTGCAAAAGGAAGTAGCATACAATCTTCAAACAGAGTTAGATATCTGATAATCTACACATACTAAGCTCTTTTCTTATCAAACAAATTCTATCTTCTGAAAATGACTTAGTAAAGATGTCAGCTATTTAATTTCCAGTATTAGCATGTAATAATTCAATAGTTCCTTATAGAACATGATCTCTAACAAAATGATGTTTAACTTCTATATGCTTAGTTCTAGAATGATGCACTAAATTTTTAGATAAATCAATTGCACTTGTGCTATCACACAATATTGGAATATGACTAAAGTTTAAAGTGAAATCTTGGAGTTGATGTTTCATCCACAAAATATGAACACAACAACTAGCAACTATTATATATTCTGCTTCAATTGTGGAAAGTGTTATGCAATTTTGTTTCTTGTAGGACCAAGATACTAAACATCCACCAAGGAATTGACAGTAGCCACTTGTGCTTTTCATGTCACCTGCATAATCTACATCATAGTAGCTGACCATCTTATATGAATCTACTTTTAGGTACCATAGTACAAAGTCCAAGGTTCCAAAAAGATAACGAAAAATCCTCTTGACTGCTTGAAGATGACTTTTTTTAGGATTTAATTGAAATTATGCACAAAGACACACAATAAGCATAATATCTAGTCTTGAACTTGAGAGATATAGAAGTAAACCAGTCATTCCTTTGTATTTCTCTTCATCGATGGCCTTGCTTGCTTTATCCTTATCAAACTTAATTCCAGTATACATTGGAGTTTCCATTAGTTTAGAATTTTCAAACTAATATTTCCTAATAAGTTCCTTTATGTACTTATCTTCACTAATGACAATTCCTTTTTCTATTTTCTTGATTTGCAACCTAAAAAAGAAAGATAGTTCACCCATCATACTCATTTCAAACTCCCCCTGCATTAAAGCTGAGAATTCTTCATAGAAAGATAGATTAGTAGCACCAAATATTATATCATCAACATATATTTGAACTATAAGTAAATCATTTTCCTTTTTCTTAATAAATAAAGTTTTATCTACCTTTCCTCTTCTTTATAATCATTTTCAAGGGATATAATCTCAAACAACAGGTTCTTATTCACTGGTTATAATGATTTAATTTTATTTTTCAAATTAAGATGCGTCATTGTTTTTAGATTTCTCATCCCCTTTGAAATACTGTACATTTAATTTCTTATATTAAGCATACAGTTTATGATATGCATCTCGTAATTCATCAAATTCAATATCAAAGTCAAAGCAATATACGTCATCTTCTCCTAAATCAACCATATATAAGAAAAACATTGCTTACTGTTTTAGACTCTTCTTTATAAAAATTCTCAAAATCTTCATCAGACCAGGCTGTAGTCATAGCTTGTTTTTTGGGTCTTCTATTTTCATTTTTTTTCTTTTTGAAGAAGAAGGGGACATTTTGATCTGGTATATCTAGACTTCCTACAATGATAACATATAATTTGGTTACTTTGTGTATTGCTACTGCTGTTACTACCTTTTGATATGAACCTATTGTTTCCGATTTTCTTATTTCCTTCTCTTTTCTTTATTAGCTTCTCTTTGTAAAAAAGTGCATATTTTATGACCATAAAATTGAATTTGTCATCCCCATCTATCTGCAATTTAGTTTCTCTTTCATTATCGTTGGATGGACCTGATTCATCTATAGCTTTCAGAGTCATTCCTCTTCTGTAGGAAGATCCTTCATCTCATCTAAGCTCTGTTTCACGGATCACCAAATTTCCTCAAGAGAAATATTGTCTAGATCCTTTACGATTTCTAGTGTTGGGTAGTGACCTTAGGATCTTTGTTATGAGCTCAACATTGGGATATATTTTTCTTAAGTTCTTCAAAGTTATGATGATGTTGTTGAATTTTCCAAGAATTCATCTTTGGTCTCTCCCTATTTCATGCTAATAGTTTCATATTGATGCATTAAAAGACTTATCCTATATTTCTTTACATCATTTTTTCCTTCAAATTTAACTTGAAGTTTGTCCCGTATTTCCTTTGTTGTAGAATTGTAGGTATCTTTTCATATTTTTCTAGAGAAAGTGCATAATTAGATGATGTCTTTGTTTTAGCATTTAGCTGTGCATTTCTTCTATCAATATCAACCCATAATTCTGCATCATCAATAGCAGGAGATGTAACTCCCATTTTGACAGCTTGCTAGACTCCAGTATCCACAGATTGAAGATAAATTGTCATTCTTTCCTTCTAGCAGAAATAGTTGTTTCCATTAAAATAAGGAAGCTTTGAGACAGATTGTCCATCAAGACATCTTAAGTTATTTGCCATGATCTAGCACGTGCTGCAGAATAAAATAAATGTAAAACCTCACTCTGATATCAAATGATAAAGCGGGGGTGTGGGGGGGGGGGGGGGGCGAATTTTGTGTGACTTGAAAATTTTAAAAGTTA
>JAOSBN010000009.1:1019470-1073056 GCA_027563595.1 Erythroxylum suave
TTAGAAAATCTCCAAATATTTGGTTGTTTGGATACTCTTTTGATTACGTCTTGAAATCAACTATCGAATTAGGCGACCTGAAGAATCCTTTGACTATAAGAAAAGATAGTACCTTATCCATTTCAAATTGTGTGTGACTTGAAAATTTTACAAGTTACTATCAATTCTTATAAATGATAGGAGCCTGTGAAAATTTTGAATAAAAGAAGCCTATTAAAAATTGAAATAAAATCAGCCTTTTGCAAATTAAAAACAACAATAACTATAATGTGAAATTTTGAAAGTTAGGGAAAAAGGAAGAATAACATAGCCAAGTTATACTGGTTCGGCCTACAACCAAACCTACGTCTAGTCTCTAAGTATCCAACTTGAATGTTTCACTAATGATCACCAAGTAGTAATTTGATGAGCATCTGCAAGCTCACAAGCACATCTTTTTCAAGGTTCTTCAACTTTCCACATTAGTAGTATTTAACAAGCCTCTTCAAATTCTCAACAAATGAAAATAGGATTTGCTCAATATGAGCTTCGGTGAATATTGATTTCTCTTTTGATAGAGTGCTTTTTACTTTTTAAAGCACAAAAAGTAGAGAGCGTAATTTTTCAAGAGTAATTATTGATACTATTAATGTATTTCTAAAATTTGTACCTTTTCAAATGCAATAGCTCTTCCTTAAATAAGAATTCCTCCAACTAGTCGTTGTTCCAATCAACTAATTGACTAAATCAACTTTGAATCCATCAAAACATTTTTCTCACTATCTTTTAGAAAATCTCCAAATATTTGGTTGTTTGGATACTCTTTTGATTACGTCTTGAAATCAACTATCGAATTAGGCGACATGAAGAATCCTTTGACTATAAGAAAAGATAGTACCTTATCCATTCCAAATTTTGTGAAACCGTTTCTGATTATTTCGATAAATTTGTTCGATTGATTCTTGTAAAAATGGAATTGTTAAACATTTATCCTTTAATTTTACACAAATAACTAAATTTTATAATTTCTTTAACGATATCGTTTTCTTTTATGAAATAACCCAAATAAATTTAAATTTTAAAATCTAAATAAATTTGAAATATTATTGATTATTATCATCAAAACCATTGATTTAAAAGCCTCGAGCTAATAGAATTATAGTCAACTTTGTGACTAGTTGGTCAAATCAGAACAATGGTAAACTTGATTAATGTTGTAATTGATCTTATTAATACAACATTTTAACAATATGAAGTTAGCATACCACCAGGAATATTTGAGATAAATTAAAGATTGTACGATGAACTTGGGTAATTAGGGTTTTGATTTGATTTTTAGTCCACTTGGTATTTAGTTTAAATGAACAAATTTCGGAGTTTCTCTCATGTTAGTCAGTTTTCTAGTGAACTTCATTCTTGTTTATTTGTATATATAGGCTCCATGTGTTTTATTTTGGGTAATTAATTAAGAAAATTAGTAGTTATTTTTTCTTGGAAGAAAGAACATGATTAATTGACCGTAAAAGCAGAAATGTAAGAATTTGTATATACCAAAAAAGAAATTTAGAAAATCAAGTCTAATATCTAACTAAAATAACATTTTGTGGACAGGACAACATACATGTGTCAAGGTTATAGTTAGAATATAGACACTAATACACGAAAAGTTCAATCTCTCGGTACAAATTTATCGATGTTAAATTCAATCCAAGTTAGCTTGATGAAAAATTTAGTCTGGTGGTAATAAAAAATTCACGACCTAATGCGGGGGCCGTGCTTAGCCGTCGCCTAGCAAAAGAATCTAGGGTTTTGAATAGAACAGGGATTTTGAGTGCAAAAGCTACCCGTCAGTAGGGGACAGGAATTGTGTGAATCGTCAAAATTTTGATAGTATACGGAATGGCGTAAGCAGTAGAGAAGAATCAAGAACATATGATTGCACAAGAAATAGTAGCTGTAAATGTAGCCGTCTTGTTTATATGTTCTTGATTCTTCTCTAATGATTACGTCATTCCGAATACTATTATAAAACAAGGCTACATTTACAGCTACTATTTCTTGTGCAATCATATTTTCTTGATTCTTCTCTAATGCTTACCTCATTCTATATATGTAGTTCTACTCTGTGTACCGTTGTTAATTTACCTAGTGGTTGGTGAAAGGTATAGCAACAGTGATTGCCTCCTTTGAAAAGAGAAAGGAAAGGAAAGATGAAGAAAAGGTTGAAAAGATACCGACTGTCATTGCTCCAAAAGCACACTAACCCTACGATGTGATCGATCTTTCTCATCTCTCGACCATTTTCCTTGCCTTAATTGGCAAAGAAGGTAAATTTTAATTTCTTAATTTCATGCATAAACTTCGTAACAATGTCAAGCGAGAGAGGGAAAGAGTTAACAGCGCAGGAATCAGACGCGCATGTTCATGGTCAACAACCACCAGTTCTGCTGAGTCGATATGAGACTCAAAAGAGAAGGGATTGGCAAACTTTTGGACAGTATTTGAAGAGCCTGAGGCCTCCAGTACCAGTGTCTCACTGTGATTACAATCATATTCTTGGCTTCCTTCGCTATATTGATCAGTTTGGAAAGACCAAAGTTCACCAACAAGGCTGCATCTTTTATGGACACCCTGAGCCTCCTGCTCCTTGTGCATGCCCATTAAGGCAAGCTTGGGGTAGTTTGGATTCTCTTATTGGCCGGTTGCGAGCTGCTTATGAGGAGAACGGAGGCCCGAGGGACAACAATCCTTTTGCAAACGCTGCTATACGAATATACCTTCGAGAAGTGAAGGGGCATCACGCTAAGGCAAGAGGGATTCCAGAGAAGAAGAAAAAGAAGTCCTTTGGTCAAAATAAGGGAAGTGATGAATCAAGCTCTACGATGCAACTTCCTTAAGTTTATCGAAGGCTTCTCTGCAATATTATCATGGTAACTTCAACATCCTGTCATAAAAATTTATGGGTATTTTGTTGCTTGTTAGAAGCCTGAATATAGCACTTGCATGCACTCGGCTCGTCTCCAGAATGCATTTTAAAATATTATGTCTGTGGTTGACATTTATTCTTCTTCCTTGAGAGTGAACTGGGGCAATAGATAAGAAACAAAAGCATATAGATGTGTGAAATAGGAACCTTGCCATGACATGATTTCTTTATGATACAAGTTCTTTCCGTAGATGATATAGATCTGAAAACTGTCTGCTGCTTAAATGCATATGTAAACTTTATCCAACTTAGCACTTTATATGCAACTGTAAGTGCGATAACAAATTCAACAGCAAAGGCGGTATTATGACAGAATTATGTTTGCACTTCGCAATTTAATTAAAGCACTGTTTAGAATACAAATCCTTAGGTTCACCTTTTATCTTTCGACATATCATAATTGTGAGGCCTCTAAAATAAGTAGAAAATCAAGCGTGAGTGATCTATGTTTTGTCATAATTGCTATTTCTAAGTTTATTAATCATGCATGTTTCAGAATCTAGAAGTCATGAAGGCCCTTAATTTGGTACCAGTTACGTTATAAATAACAAATACATTAAAAGGAAATAGTTTTATATAGGATAACTTACAATTTAGTCATTTGTCCCCAAGTACGCATTGGGTGCTTTTAGTTTATAATTTTCAGATTTTGGTTCTCTGACGATTATATCTATTTTGCATCAATATGATTATTCAATTATGCATTAGAACTTTTTTTTTCAAGTTAAAGAATTCATAACAGTATTATTGACATGTATATAAGAATAATTTAGAAATTTGATCTTGCTGTTTTAATCTGCTACTTTAAATTGAAGAAAAAGGACAGCATAGTTTTCGGACAAGGATTTCATAATTTTCTTCCACCTTGTGAAATTAATATTAAAAATGAACTAAAATATTTTCACTAATTTAAAAATGAAAACAAAATGCAAAAGAAATCATAAATGAAACATGCCCTATAATGTCTTATAATAATTATATGAGATATAAACAAACGTTGAACATTTTTAGATCTTTTACTTCTATGTCCACTCTTTAAAGTTTATAATTAATTATCCAAATTTTAAGAATTGGACAACTAATTTCAAAATATTATTTTTATTAACATTTTCCCCATACAGATGATATATCAACATAAAGACTAAAATTTGGAGAAATAACTCATTTTAAAAAAATTGTCTTTATTAACATTGTGTTGATATAGTTTATATAGCAATGGAAAGACTAACTTTGAAGGTTTTATCTGGCTCTTCATCATTATTAATATAGATTTTGAGCCTCATATGGTTAACACATGAATGATTATGTATTGGAAATGTTGTCACTTATTTAATACTCAAAAGTTATTTGGGGAAGAAGATGTCATGTGGCATTTTCAAATGCTAGTCTTTGCATTGTTCTATCACCCATATCAATAAAATAATTAATAAAAGTAACCTTTTAAATTAAGTTGTCTGTTTTAAAAGTTTAGATATTTAATTGAAAACATTTAGATTGGACACTGAAGTGAAAAAAATATAAAAATGTTTTAAATTTTGTAATTAATAATCCCTAATTATAATTCATAGTATAATGAATATAAAATTCAAAACATAATAATTAAATTAAAAATACCTCTCTAACTAAATTCTTATAAGATTTTTTTTTTTGTTTTTGAAAAAGAGTAATTTTATAAAAACCTGTAATGATATTAAACCTTTGTATTGTTCAACTTAAATTACTGTAAGTTGTATTAGTCAACTTAAATTACTTAAATTGCTCAAATGATAAATTGGTTATACAAAAATGTTAATAGGGGTACTTTAATCCTCTCCAATTTCCCACTGTCTCCTCAATTATTAGATTGGAATATATGATTAGTTGATATCGACACTTTTACTCCATGCAAATTACGAGCTGTGGATCTTATAATCATCTCATCATTTTTTATATATTTATATGATATTTTTTAAGATGCTCAAAAAAAATTTTCTATTAGTTAATTTATTCCTAAGAGTAGGTTATGCCATGATCTTATGATATTGACAAAAAAGTGTAAAGTAAGTATTTAGTAATTTCTAACTTTATTCACCTGTAAAGATGTGGACTTAGTTAACAAGGTATTCTTATTGGAAATAAAATTAAATTTTGAAATTATAAAATAATTTTGAATAAGTAATTAATATTCAAATCTCAATCAATTCAAGTAATTTAAGAGTTATTTTTAATCTGTAGGTGTATAACTTCAAATAAATATAATTTTAAGCAATTTAGAGTTACTTAAAGAGAGTTATGAAAAAATAGAGAAAAACTGAAAAATATTTTGTTATGCCTATTTTATTTTATCAATGAAATTATTTCCTTCATTAAGTGGCTTTAAGTTGGTTAGTCTATATTTCTTTATTGATTATGTAATATTTATGCAATGCTTTGTTTTATGCAAGAGAAGCAAGAATAAAACTTCTATTCCAAGAATACTCTTCATTATTTGTTCGACTATGTAAGTGTTTGTAGCATACTATTTTTCTAATAAACTAGTATAATAACTAACTATGATATCAAAAGAAGTCTATATCTTTCCATAATCCACAAGTCACCAAATTCAGTTATGAGAATCAAACACTTAGGATGAAGGTCATTCTCGATTCGTAAGGCATATAGGATGTAGTAAACTAAGGATGAATAGACCATCAAGATGAGGTGATATTAACAAAAACTGAAAAGGAAGCCTTGAAGAGGGAAAGGATGAGAGGTCATAGTGCACTTACCCTCATCCGTCAAGGTTTGGATGAATAAATATCCTAATAGACAGCCAATGAAGTGCATCAAAGAGGACATAGGAAACTCTCCAAAATTCAGTGATGAAAGTTAATAAGATCAAGAAGATACAAGTTCAAACTTTAAGGGTTGAGTTTGAGACATTCTTAGTGAAGGATAGTAATTTTATTTCATATTACTTCATTAGTCCTAAGAGTGGAGAGCTAACTGAACAGACTTAATAAAAACATCCAAGATGTTCATGTTGTATTCCAAAAAAGAGATTAAAAGATGTCACTCCGTTAGAAACATAGAGTGGAAGAATCCTTTTGCTTCACACTTGAGAATATTCTAAAAAAAGTCCAAAATTAATAATCAAAATAGGAAAAAATTTTAAATGTGGGTCAAACTTAAAATGCTACAAGTCGTTCAACCTAAAAATTAACATATTGTCATTAGTAGAGAAATTTAATTTAATGAAGAATTATCTTGGAATTAGATCTCTCAAATAGAGGGATCTTATGATTTCTATCCCTATTTTAAAGATGAAGAAAAAAAAAAGGATGTTATTCAAAGACTTAATTTTTGATAATCCTTGCTCATTTTGTGTACTTATTATAGATATTGAGATTTTAAATTTTGAAGATGTTAGTTAGAACGAATAATGGATCTATACAACAAATGAGAAAATTCAAGCTATTGAAAGAAATGATATATGAGAACTAGATTTCTTCTAAGTGCTCATCATGTCTTTTGAGTCAAATAGGTATACAAGTTCAATAAAATGTTAAAGGTGACACAAAAAGATAGAAGGTAAGACTTGTCATCAAATGGTAAAAACAAAAGATAAGGAATTGACATATTCATCCATGTTGCTCAATTGCAAACAATTTGTTGATTAATATGTCTTACTACCTAAAATCATTAGAGGATTCATTACGTAGATGCCTAGTCTGCTTTCCTTATTGGTTATTTATAAGTAGAATTTTACATCAAGAAACTGAAGTATTAAAGTAAAAGAAGTCATTATATTGACTTATACAAGCATTAAGAGTTTATAATAGTTGATTTAACAATTATCTTCATAATAATACTTTCACTAGATGCTTATATACTAATATGCTTTTTATGTTATAAAGAATAAAGATGATTTGTTATTTGCTTGTGTCTACATAAATGATGTTATCTTCATGAGCAATAACATAAAGATGTTTGAAGAGGAAGAGTTTGAGGGATATAGGATTGGTTCCTTAATACTTGGTGATCGAGATAAAATAAATGGAGGATGTAGTTTTCATTACTCAAGAAAGTTATATAAAAGAAAGTGATTAAAAAGTTTAAGATGTTTGATAGTAAGTCGATTAACACTAAGAGTATGAAATAAGGCTACCCAAATTTGATTGAGCAAATGAGTGTAGATTCATCTTTGTTCAAAAATCATATTGGAAAATTAAGGTACTTAACTTACTCAAGGCTAGATATCTTATTTGCAGTTAGACTTATTAGTTAATTTATGAAGACATCTTCTAAAGTACATTTGAAGATAGTAAAAAAATTTTGGTTTCTCAAAGATATTATTGACTATGACATAATGTTATTTATCTTTTAAAGGCTTTATTTTGATTTTCTTTTGTAAAAATACTAATAGATTTGTTTCTTTTTCTAAAAATAATATAATTTCTTGGTGTTCAAAGAAATAACCTATAGTCATACTCTCTGCATGCGAATTCGAATATGTTACAATTACTTCTTATATTTGTCATGCTATGTAGTGGAGAAGTTCATTAAAAGAGTTCACTTAGAGCAAATAGAAATAATAAATATCATGATTGACATTAAATCAGCTCAAAATTTGGCAAAGAATGGAATATTTTATGAAAAGAGCTAGTGTATAAACAAACAATTTCTTGTTATTCAAGAGTGCATTGCTAAGTAAAAGCTTTCTTTATACAAGGCCTCTAATTACATTATCTTTCTCCTTTGCTCCACTACCAACTTCGTTACTTCAAGTTTCTTGATTGATGCTCTCTACAGATTTAGGATTTATTTTTATTCTACTATTTTTATCGTATTAAAATTGTATTAGTTCCCACTTGGTGCTGTCGTTTAATTGTATTAACCAAGGTTTTGCTTAGTGGAGAAGGAATTCAACGTTCTTCCAGAAGAGATAGACAAAATTTTAGTTGTATTCGTTTCGGAACAATATTTCAGCTTGTCTTAGATGCTAGGTTGCTGTCTATTCCCTAAACTAGATTCTAGTTAGAATATAGTTTATGTGGCAATTTGGCACTATATATATATATATATATATACTCATTCATGGGTAGTATTATGGTGTATGCGTAGATATAAAGGGGTGTTCTCTAATCCAATCCAACCCAATACTCCCAGTCCACTGTTTACGAGTTAATATGTTTAATATACACAGAAGCAGTTGGTTAGTATTTTTTTCCAACAGTTTTGACGCTTTCTGTCGAAGGAATTAACAGATACTGCATTGCTTTGGTCCACTCCCTGTTCATGGTTATTGTGTACTAATAGTTCAGCCATTTCTTTACATTATGGAAGCAAATTAGCAATGCCGTTTATGACTTTACGAGTTTTTACTTGATGAATATTGCTTGACATGCATTGAAGGTAAGACTATATGTTTCTGTACACATGAAATGTAAGGTTTAGAAAAATATGTTAAGCCGAGAAAACTACTTCCAGGTTATGAATTTCATAAATATTAATATGGACATTTGTTTTTTGTGCAGCTTTCTTGTCAAAATTCAGGTTATGAAGGCTTAATTTTTCAGTTTATGAAAGCTTACTATCTTGTGCCATGTTAATCTATTAAACTACATAAGAGAAGGCAAAGAGTGAAACGGTAGAAAATGGATATGAAGCAGACATGTTTAGTTTGTATTGCATGCTGATGCAAATATCAACAACTCCAATTACTTGTATCATCCCAATTTCACCATGCCATGATTTTTTGCTAATATGAATGTAAACAAGAAAAAAAAATTAAAGTAGCATATTTCGCAAAGTCAATGGGAGGGTTCAACATGACACCTTCTAAAATATTTGTTATTATTTAACTAGTGTTAGTAGAAATCAAATTTAAATTAGGGATATCATATTAAAGGAAGTGATAAAAAGCTAATCTTGCTTCCTAATTTATTTTGTATTAATTGCTAGACAATGCAGGGAATAATTGTCCCGAATTGTTTCAGAGAGACGACTCCCAAGATAGTCATGTTTAATTTTTCTTTCACTCTTACTTCTAATAAACAGCAAAATTAGGAACTTGGTTCTTGTGTTTATGCTAGGATTGAGTGCCAAAATATATCTGTAGTGAATTACTGTGAAGTATGAGGTTAGTTGTCCAAATGTAAAGTTGACAAGCCATTTTGAAAACTGAGAGTATGCCTGATAACTAATGAAGCTTCATGTCAGAATAAGAATTCAAAGCTTTCCCTTTCTTCCTATCAACCTTCTTTCACGTCTAGAATCTTGAATAAATAGAAAAAGCAACTCCAACATTTGTTTGCTAACCGGTTCCTCTTATTGGACTGGGTAGGTAAGGAAGTTCTAAGATAGCTTGATTGGTAAGTTAAGTTGATTGGTACAAGAGATAGCTTCGCGGGCTAGGTTTACCTTGGAAGTTAATGTTGATTGGTACATGATATAGCGACTCCTGTAATTTAAAATTGCAAAAACCATGCCGTTTCCAATAAATTAAAGGCCACGATTCTTCATATTATTTCTTCTGTTTATAAGAAAATACATTAAAGTAGAACATATTTCCATCATAGTTAGTCAGTAACCTTTGAGAGAGGTTCTTTGCTAAAAAAGGAAATAAAAACTTTTTAACGAGAAAATGCCTTACAATTGAGTCTTCGAGAACAAGTCCTGTTCACTCAACCATAGGCGCTGGCATTCCTGTTCTTGCAGCTACTTCTGGGCACGTGGGTCTCTTTGATCCAATTTAGGCAGCCTCAATCTCAGGATTACTTACAACCGAGTAACTTAATATAAAAAGTTCTGTAGTCGATGAGAGATGATTATTATAGTGATTTCACTTGGTAATTTAATATAATAAAATAATATTAAAATCTCATATCATTAGTAATGTTGTTTTAAGATAAGTCCATAAAAAGTGTAAATATAAAAACCCAAAAAATGTCAATTGCTTGTAGTAAAAGCTTTATTATTTCCACTATAAGAAAAATGTCATTTTGCGATAGAAATTACCCACGAAAGATATAAATATTTTGTCGGTAAGATATATTCATGGACTTTACCGACGGATAAAGGCGTCGTAAAAAGGGCCGTAGCTAATATTTACTGACGAAAACATTATTTCCGTCGATAAATTTACTGACGAAAAAGTTGTGTACTGTCGGTAAATATACCGACAATTTATTTTGCGATTGACTGTCGGTCAATTGACCAACGGACAATTATATTATGTCAGCATATTTCCATTGATAAATTTACCGACGGTTTACGATTATCCATCGGTAAATTTGTTAAAAAGTTATCGACGGATATTTCTTTCCGTCAGTAAAAATTGTGACAGAATTGGTTATTCCGTTTTTTATTACCAATGATAAGCAGAGTTGAATTTACCAATGACCTTTTTTCCATCTGTAAATGAACAAGAAAATTTTTTAAAATTATATAGTATATACCGTCAATATATTTAAATTATGGTTCATACATAATTTTAACAGTTATAAATTTATAATATACTTTTAATTTGATTAATGATAAACAATTGAAAATATCTTAATTGATAATAAAAACATTACATTGTATGTAATAAATATTTGTAATACAAATAAAATGACAAAAAGTATACTATTGATCTGATAATGGCGGATGCTCTGGTTGATGCGATGAGGTGCTACCCTTATCCTTCAACTCATACATCTCATGATGGAGCTGAGTGATGTACTGCATCAACTGCTGCAACTGATTCGTCAATGTTTGCACTGTGCTTCGAAGCTCTTGCGTTTCATTGGTGGTGGACCACCTACTAGATGTTACTGTACTGGACATGGAGGATTGCGAATAACATGTATTCGCAAATGAACCTAGGCCAATTATCCTCCCACAATGGTCTCTACCACTCATTGTATGAAGATAAGTTTCAATCTCATCAACATCTTCAAACTGCTGAGACTGTCGTTCAATGCTTTCTTATATTTGATCCTATTAGAAAGTAATATTTATATTAGTAAGTGATAACTATTAAGCATTAATATTAAACCATAAATTTCACGTATATTTAATTCTATATAACTGCTGTTGACGAATGTTACACCGTCATGCTTCTTAGTGTGTATGTGCAAAAAGAGCTGATAGGGTGTAGGCCTCATGCCCAGAGACTTTTCTTACATAAGAATAACATGTTATAAGTGTATTGGAATTTTTAAAAATTTCGACAAAGTTTCCTCTATTTTTATGATATCTACCCCCTATTGAATAAATAAAATAACTCAAGAACACAGCCATATATGACACCAGACATTTATAACATTATCATTCTTAATAAGAAATACATTTTCATTCCATTCACACATCAAGTTCAACTACAATACAACAAAGAAAAGAAATAAGAATATAAATGTAAATTGTAGATACTTACAAGTCTCTCTGTATGCTCATGGTGGGTAATAGATCCTCCTATACGTGTGGGAAGACTCTCTCCCCTTGGTCCTTTACTTCTGTTAGCTGAATTACGCTCTGAACAGATATGACCTCAGGTGATATTCAATACTACAGCCAATGACTCCATATTTCTTCAGAAATGTAAGGTAGTCATACACCAGCCTTGTGTATCGCAGCAACAAAGTCGCGATAACTTGTACGCGCTCATCTCTCCTATACTTTATAGATGATCTCGTTAAATTGAAAATAAAAGAAAATACTTTTTGAAACAAAAGGAAAAACATTTGATAAATACTTATGATGTAATAATATTTATCTAATTAATGTATAAAATGTTAATTAAAAAGAAAATAATAATTTTGTGGTATCTCAAACCGTGATAGTAAATTCCTTTGTCGCTTGAGAGATATTCTTCCATACATAACCCTTAAGATCAATCTTCTCCTTGAATTTCGATGCCATGTTTCTTAAACAGGGTCTAGATGGAAATAACCTAATATAAAAACAAATAAAATTTATACCATTTTTAAAATTTAAACGTATAACTTAATTATAAACATATAATGTTTCATGTATTTTTCACTTACATATTATTGAAAATTGTGATACATTTTCGTCCATCGGCTCCTTTAGGTCTAGGTTGGCGGTCATCTCCTTCATCTGCATTGTTTACCTTTGATATTTCTATTGGTATAGCGGTAGTGAATGATGTAGGTGTGGTGGATGGTGTAGCCTCATCTGCAAGTGTAGTAAGTGGAGGGGGAAGAAGTGTTTCATCTCCAGCTACTACACCATGAGATGCTTCACCTGTACATTAAGTACCTCCGAACCGTGGTATAAATCTTGGTCGTGGAATATTCTATCTTCTCTTTGGTGCCATATTTCAACCTGAAATTAATATTTGATTGAATTTTGTAGAACTATTACAATTTTATTTCAATATTTTATACAATATATTGAAAAGGAAATGATTGATTTATTGAATATAATATTCAATTACAAATACAAATTAATCGCTATCATCACTCAATTGTAAATCAAAATCATCTTCTTCTTTTGAAGAATCTGAATCAAACTCAGGCTTTTCTTCCGATCTCTGGCCCTCCTCATCCTCTTTATATAAAATTTCATTATATGGATCGTTCAAAGGTTCATTATCCTCATATAAGACAAATGCATTTATTTCATAATCATTTTCTTGAAAAGCTTCACTTTCAATTCTATGTTCTTCTTTTTCACGTGATTCAAAAACACCTCTAGGTTTAACTTTGCAAATAGCCAACCAATCTAACTTACCTCATCGTAAGTTGGAAAAAGGGACATAATACACGTAGATCGCATGCATTGCCAACACGAAAGGTTCAAAATGTCGAAATCTTCTTCGCTTGTTGATTTCAACTAGATTGTATAAGCTATGTACTTTTGTACTAACATTTGGAGTTGGATCAAACTAGACACGTTTAAATATCACACTTCACTTTATTTGCAATGCAAGGTACTCAATTTCAAGTATCTCGTTAATTTTTCTATAGTAATCCATCAATTCTCCTTGTATGTAAACTCTACTATTTATTGTTGCCATACTATAACCATGATATTTTGTATGATATTTATATCCATTAAAGAAATATACCGGATATGATTTAACAGTTCGCAAAGGTCTATTCGCAAGATCACATATGAATTTGTTCTCTATTGGATTTTCTAAGGCCTACAGAAAAGAAAACATCATATTAAACAGAATACTATGTCATTTGAACACTTAAATCTTATAGTTCAATCATTTTAACATTTGTAAGTGAAAACTTACATATTGCTCAAACCATTGAGGAAAGTGTCTTCTAACTTCTTTATTGATATCATCCTATGACTTGTCAGCATGAGCTCGCATAACAATTCTTTATATAATCTAAAAACATGATTATGTATTCCACTGATGAATAACACTAAATTTCAAAACTAAAAAAATCACTTGATACTTACTACACGAAAGGTTGAACCCCTTCACAGTTGAATAAAACGTAACTATGGGCAGCCCTAATTTCTTTCTCTGTTAATATTCTTCTTGTTGAACGTCCATATGTTCATCCAGGATATATGAAAATGCATAAGTTACCATCAGTGTTACTAGTTCCTCCCCCATCGTAATTACAAAGAGCTTTTCTTTCTCTTGTGTGAACATGTGGCTTAAAGTAATGTGAACAAAATGTACTAGCTTCCTTCACTAAATAAGCATTACATATAGAACCTTCAACTCTAGCCTTCACATTTTTCTTCAGGTGATGCAAATACTTATATGAGTGAATAAGGTTATATCAATTTAGTTATAAAAACATTATGATATGACTTCAGTTACAATCATTTTTGCTGAATTACATACCTCTGAAACGGATACATCCAAAGATATTGAACTAGACCGACTAATTTAGTCTCTTATGTTAAATAGATAGGTAGATGCTCCATACAGGCAAGAAGCTTAGAGGAAATATCCCTTCTAATTTACACAAAATTACTAAAATTTTCCTTTTTAGTTTTTCCATTTCAGCCAACTTAATTTAAGATGATGTTAAGCTTTTGAAAAACAAACTTAATTCTATTATTACTTCCCAAACCTTATTCGGTAGTAACTCCCGAAATGCAATTGGAATTAGCCTTTGTATAAACACATGAAATCATGACTTTTTATCCCAAATAATTTGTATTTTTGCATATCCACACACCTTGCCAAGTTTAAAACATAACCTTCAGGAAACTTTAGACTTTTCAACCATTCACACAATATTTCCTTTTGCTTTTTGTCCAAAGTGTAACAAGCTGTTAGATATTTACCGATGCGAAGATCTTTATGTAACTCATTCCTTCTACAAAAACAAATCAACTCGTGATTTTAGATTGTCTTTTGTCCTCCCTTCAATGTTCATTATGGTATTGAACAAATTGTCGAAAATATTTTTTTTTCAATATGCATCACATCTAGATTATGACGTATCAAATTAGTTTTCCAATATGACAAATCTTAAAAGATGCTTCATTTTCTCCAGCCAAAGTTTCTACTAATGCTTGTATTAATTTCATCAGCTTCAAATTCTGTAACTTTTAGCAAGCCTAATTCATCAATCTTCTACAATATCTCTTCACCAGATTTGTCAGGTGGAGGAGGTGTTTTTACCATCATATTCTTAATGAACTTTCATTTATTGTGCCTAAATGGATGATCTGGAGGAAGAAATTTTCTGTGGTTGTTAAGCCAACATATTTCCCCCCATTTGGAAGTTAAAATGCATCAGAATCATTACCACAATAATGACAAGCCAATTTTCCTGCTGTGCTCCATCCAGATGACATGACATATGCCAGAAAATCACTAATTATCCTCATCAGAGTTGCTCTCAACACAAAATTTTGTTTCAGAGACCCATCATATGTCTCAACACCATATTCCCAAAGATGCTACAATTCAAATATCAATGGTTGTATGAATACATCAATTTTATGCTTTGGATTTGTAGGCCTTGACACAATAGAACATATATGCTTCTTTATACACATCTATAGAGGCAAATTATAAAGAGTAATTATATATGACTGCCCATGATGAATATTGCTGGCTGGATTGACCAAAAGATTGGAATCCATCTGTTAAAAATCCCGGAATCCATCCATCAACAATCCTAACATAACATTTCGATTTTTAGCTACAAACTCATAATGGGTATCATTGAAATGTTTCCAAGCCAATGCATCTAATGGACGACTCATTATTCCATCATCCTATTAGTGTTCATTATGCCATCTCATGTGAGATAGTAGCATCAGAAGCATATAGTCTTTAAAGTCTCGGAGTTGGTGGGAAATAATACATCCGCTTCCAAGATACTAACTAGAACACTTTCTAGGTTTGAACCTAGATTAACCACAAATTTGCACTCTTGTAATTCCACATCATCATCCCAATACAACATAAATCCCAATTTACAACAATCAATCTTTTCAACAGGCAAACCAAGACCCTTAATAAGTTTCTTCATATTGTGAAAACTATCAACCATTATGTGATCAAGAGACAATGATTCATTATACCATCCAAGAATTTTATCAAAACGACAATTAGAAATATGCCCTTCAGACTTTATGTTCAAGATACGAGTAATTAAAGACAATTGAGTCATTTTCTCACAATTTGGCCATAGTTCTTGGTTAGTTGAGTGTAGTTAGTTGAGAAACTATTTCGATTGTGGGTTGGGTTCTTCTTCAAGATTTTCTATATTTTCCTGAAAGCTATAACCAGCTACAACATAAACCATTTATATGTAAGGATTTTCATTTGCATGCACATTATGTGTTCTAAATCCAATCCCTCCTTGAAACTCATTTAAGCTCATTAACGATTGTACTTGATTACCCCTTGAGGCGTTACAAATTAAAGGTTCCCCATGTCGTGTCCACTCAAAATAATTAGGGACAAATCCTTTTCTCAATAAATGCCCGTTCACTTCATCAATTGGAAGGAAACAAATGTGTTTGTATTTTTACATGGACATCTAATCTTTGGCTCATCCATATATGCAGGTTGAGAACATGCATAATGAATAAAAACTTCAACTCCCTCAACAAATTCAGGATTAATGAAACCATCATGTGATAATCATCTATACATCCAAGATCTATCAACTTTACTCATTTTTGCAAAACTATTAATTTAAATCAGGGATTCCATAGTTAGTATCCTTCATGGCACCCTGAAATTTACAGAACATCTAAACTTTACACATCTCCTAAGTATTAACCAATTTAATTAATCACCTATAATTGATTTCAAAACTATGGTACGTGGCATTGTTTACACCTACGAATCAAGAAAACAAGTTCTTCCTATGACTCCTAGACTCGTGGAAGTTTTCTCTGATAAGCCTCACGGGAGCTGCATCACAGGTTTCCAGCCTATATACCATTGTACAGGTTTATTATTGAATAAATTGTCTTGTTTATGAAATGTATTAGTTCCTTGTGTTAATACTATGTTTGCATTAATCACATCGAAGTTGAAGTATTAATCGATTGAATTAATCACCTACAATTAATCGCGAGTTTCCAGCCTATATACCGTCTTAGGAGTTTATTATGGAACGAATTATCCATAATATCTCAAAGCCATTTCACAAGCAGTAAATACTTAGACTATTAAAGACGAACATGAAATTTCATCAATGATTATAAGAATATTATAATATTTTAGACAACAACAACATAAATCAAGACCTCCTTTGCATTCACACAAAATCTAAAGGTATCATAATCATATTATTAAAGCAATACATATGGTAAACTTTAGTTTGACGACTAACTTGGATTGAAGGACAACTTCAGACTACAACAAAGAAAGATGAGTGACGCTCTTCAACAAAATAGATCATGCGAAAAAATATGAAATATTTAATATAATATAGTTATTTTGTTATTATGTGAAAGCAAAGTACAAAAGTAAGGACTTATAAGGGAACCACTATGTTATAAACTACTGTATTATATTAAATATAAAAATAAGTATTATTACTAATAATAAAATTAATAAGAACAATAAAACTAATAATAATAATAAATAAAATTAATGACAATAATAGTAGTTGTAGTAACAACAACAACAACAACAACAACAACAGCAACAGCAACAGCAACAGCAACAGCAACAACAACAACAACAACAACAACAACAACAACAACAACAACAATAATAATAATAATAATAATAATTAGTAGAAAATTAACAATAATTATTATTACTAATAACATGAAGAATAAAATTAATTAGATTAATAAAAATAATAATATTAATAGTAATTAAAAATTTAATGACAATAATAATAATATTAAAATTAATTACAATATGAATAATAATAAATAGAAAAGTAATAATAATAATAATAAATTTAATAGCAATAATAAATTTAATAATAATAATAATAAAATAATTCATAAAATAATAAATTTAATAATAATAATAATAAAATTAAAAATAAGTAGAAAATGCAGTGTAAATTATCACATTAATAGTGCACAAATAGGCATGGAACCATATGAAATCATCTTGGATATATATATACCGGTAGTAGAATTTAGGCTCATGCAATTGTTTATCAAAACACTATATGGCCAACATCAAAATAAATTCAAAGAACAAAGATAATTTATTTACGTGCATAATGCATCTCACATAATTTGATAACTTTAGTTTTTCCAAAAATGTATACACGATATATATCCATCTTTAACTAACCACCATGTAAACCTAAGACTATATACTAATGTATACAGAAAAGCACATTATGACCCTTGCTGATGAATGTGCTATTTACATTTTCAACTTTTGATCAGAAAAATTTAACCAACTAAACCACCATTTAATAGCACATTATCACCCTAAACTTTATCTACAGAACTAAAATCAAATTTTCAAAGAACAAACATTTCATCGAACAACTTTCATGTATGACAAATTTATCCTAACATCACAACCAAATTAATGTCTTGTCCCTTCTATCACTATCATTTATACCTTACAATTGTTTTTCAAACACATAATACATAAATAAACCAAGTACCCAACTTAATCTATCATCCAATACCTCAACCGAATAACATTAATTAATAGGGGAGAGAAGAAAATACATTAATTGAAGTTATGAAGAGATGAAACATGAACAGGAGAGGCGACGACGGTAGCCCGAGACACGAAGAGGAGAGTAGACGAAGAGAAGCAAAAGGCAGTGGTGTGGGTGGGAGAGAAGAAATCCGAGAAGACGACCAGGTTGGGGGGAGGCACTTGGATGTGTTTAATATAAACAAAAATGACGTCTTTTGGTGTTAAACTAAACAACGTTGTTTTCATTTACTTTTAAATGATGAAGGTGAAGCCGATAATGACGTCTACATTTTGAGTTTAGTGACAGAATTTACCAATGGACATTTCTGTCAGTAAACTCAAAACTTCCCGCTTTATTTACCGATGGACCACTTGTACTGTTGGTAAAGTCCGTAGTAAATTTTTTCGGGATGATTTCCCACCATAATTACCAACGGACCCTATCGATGGAATAGTCTTCATCTATAAACTCAAAAAATTTCATTTTATTTCCCTATGGTCACATTAGATCATCACTAAAGTCTATCACCAATTTTGTCAGGATGATTTTCCTCCATATTTATCGACGGACTTTACTATCGTTGCTAAACAAAAATTTTCCCATCGATTTTACTTATGATCAATTAAATTCGGTCAGTAATCTACAACAGTTTCTTGTCCATCACTAAATGTCTATCGGTGATGCTTATTTTTCTTGTAGTGTTCCATTAAAAGTTTCTTACTATATTATATTAGTTTGTTGATTATTTTCTTGAAACATATCATTGTCAGTTCCATCTCCCTTCTATAACATAACTTTGCAAATATTTTGTTAGCTCAAGCTTTAATATTAATGATTTTCATGATAACTATATATTATTTCAAAATTCAAAATTGATTTATTCCCTTTTACAAATAATGATATAATTCTTAAAAGGATATAAAATCATAGGATAAATGTTTCCTTTCTTGTAGGAACCTTCTTATTGAACTTCTTTATTTATTAGAAATGATTCCATAATATTTGAAAGGATCTTGCCAATTACATAATTCAACAATCAGCTTCAAGGAAATGTCAAAACTTTTTTTTAACATCTCGATACTAGAAGATTCCAACAAAGTTGATGTCGAAGATTCCTCAAACTCAAAGTCAACTTACAATATAAGTGGAGCAACTACTAGTTGAAGAAAATGTCTATTTAAGGAAGAGCCACTGAATTTTCCAACATGTTAGATTTTTGAAATACTTTAGTATCAACAATATTCTCAAAAGTCATATCTTTATCAAACTCCTTGTGGCTTAGAAAGTTAAAATACTCTATTGAGATAGATTATTATTCCTTCAAGCTTACATTAAGCAAGACCTATATCATTTTTTGTTGAGAACTTGTAGAGGCTTGTTAAATACTATGAGTGTGGAAGGTTGAAAAACCTTGAAAAATATGCACTTGCGAGCTTGAAGAGGCTTGTCAAGATTCACTACTTGAAGTTTTATAGCGAAATACTCAAGTTGGATACTTAGGGACAACATATAGGCTTTATTATAAACCGAACCAGTATAAATGATTGTGTCATTCTTTCTCTCTTCTTAACTTTTAAACTTTCGCATTATAGTGTTTGTGTTCAATTTGCAACAAGCTCCTTCACTTTTATAATAAGCTCCTTTTATTTTAATATTGCTAGAGGTTTCTTTTGTTTTAAATTTTTACAGGCTCCTTTCATTTTAAACGTTAACAAGCTCTTTTCATTTTGAACGTTAACAGGCTCCTTTCATTTTAAACGTTAATAAACTCCTTTCATTTTGAACAATAACAGGTTCCTTTCATTTTGAATGTTAATAGACTCCTTTCATTTCAAACTAACAGGTTCCGTTTATTTATAGATCTTTCTATTAAAATTTAGTAGGTTCTTATCGCTTTCATGAATTGATAATAACTTGCAAACTTTTGAGTCACATACAATTCACCGCCCTCTTGTGTGTGTTTGCTTTATCCTATTTTTCTCTTATTTTCCATTTTCATTTCCAATCTACAATTACATTTTTGTTATGAACCAAGTAAGCATGCCAATATCATGTCAACTGACCTTTTTACTTGTCATCGGTATTTTCATTATCCCCTTTGGAGTTTTAAGATTAGCCTAAGGTCAGAGTTCAAATTTTTATATCACAATTAGCTATTACAATTATTAGTGCAATATTTTAATGTTTAAATTAGTTGATCATTTTACTATTTAACATTTTGAGAATTGCATAAATGTATAACTAAAATTGTTGATGTGAGATATGTTATATAAAGTTTTATAGGAATTTTTGGGGTATTTTCTTGGTCATTAATAATTCAAATTTAGCTAATGAACTTTAGTTTCAACTTAGCTACTATTTGTTTTAAGTGAAAGTTGTTATCTTTATAAGGGAAGAATAAAGAATAAAGAACAAAGAATAAGTTGTAGTTCTGGTATATGCAATGGCATAGTTTCAGTATGCACATTGAGAAGCTGGTATCTTATTATGGCATCTTGCCAATTGGTGTGAAGTATTTTTTAGGGTTTTGGGAGTGAATTTTATCTACAATATGGTGGTATGTGTTGTATAATCTAGTGGTATACTTTTTGTAATGTAGTGGTATATTTTTTAATAGTGTTATGATATTTTTTATATAATGTAGTGGTACAGTAGAGATGAATAATGAAATGGAGAATAAGAACTCTTTAGATTTTTTGACTTTAAGTAGTTAGGAAGAGAACAATGAGATAGAGGTGGTTTAGAAATAAGAATGAAGTTTGAAAATTCTAAATTTATATTTCGTTTATACTAAAAGCATGTAAGGTGTCATGATTTTACAATTACTTTAGAGGAAGAATGGAAAGATTGGGATGAAGATTTAAAGAGCAGAATACTTATTTGTTATCAAGGTCTGTTCCAAAAAGTACGTGCATTGAATATAATAAAACTCATATCAAATTAAGAATTTAATGTCATGCTTAGGTATATTTTTTGAAACTTTAATGTTTAGGTATATTATTTGTTAGTTGAAGTTATTTGGACCATAATCAAGTTTGAAGATTTTCATAATCACCTTTTGATTCTAAATATGTGAGGTTTATAAGACAATATTATGAAGTGGATAGTCAAGTAAGACGTAGATTAGAATTAAAAAATACTTACAAAATTAGGTCATAAATAAATGTATAATCTATTATTACAAGCAAAGATTGGTGTGAGGGCATAATATATTTATGAAAGGATTGTTTTAATTATATAAACATGTTGAGATGAGTGAGGTTAGGAGGACATATAGAAAGGGTTTAGAAAATGTTAATTAGAATGAAAGAAAAGATTAGTCTTGATCATTTATGTATAAGCAAGGAAGGTTGGGAAATGTTCTCTAAGTAGATGCTAGAATTTGGTTAAATTATATTAAATTTTATGATATTATCACTTTTATATCATATATCTCATGAACAAATACCAAATATCATTTGCTCTATTCTCAATGTTACCCATCAGGGATAATCTATATTGCTTGTGTGCAATATTAGCTAATGATATAGTTAATATTTTTTATTTAATTTTTTGTACATGATTGAGATGTATAAATGACAAGTAACCTAGGTATACAATTACGTATGAGTGTGAAAGTACATGTAATTCCATTAGGCTGGTATTCCTTATTGTTAGGCATAGACTTTTGTTTGTGGCTTATACTTAAGAAAGTATTGGAGAAATTTGGTACCCATAAGAGATATAAAAAGTTGAAAGATAGATTTACAAAAGTTATCTATGGTTTCATTAATATCGAAGAATTATTGATGAAGTGGCTGTTGAGTTGGAATTAGAAAATAATTAAAGAGTTGAATCTCTATTTGATGGCCATATAAGGTAGGATCTACCATATATTAGGATAATTTTTTAGATAAGAATATTAGTGACAGAAAGAAGTAGGGGTATGCATGCTTACTTTAATGGTTATATGAATGTTCATAACAAATTGGTGCAAATTGTTGAGCTATAAGAGGAAATAATGAGGGAAAATATTATGCATGAGATGGAGTTTGATTACTTTTACTCAAGTAGTAATGTATCATTGATTAAATGATTTGAAATTAGAAAGAAATTTCAAAAGGCATATACCAATATCATATTTTATATTATACAAAACAAATTAACAAGTTTGATATACATTGTAAGCAAAATTTGGATTGAAGTAAATAGATGATTGTACAAGGTAGAGGAGACGGGTGAAGGGTGATATGATGTTAAACTATCCACAGTTAAATTAAGTGACTCACCCCTACTAGGAAAAAGCAACTACAAGTTTTTTTAAGGAAATTATACGGTGACACATGTTCAAATTTTTAAGTACGTTTTAGATAAAAAAATTCCAAACTATACTTTTGTTGAAAAGTGGTGTAAAGATATTGTTAGGTGGCATATGAAGATAAAGTTTGTGACATTAGGAAGGATAATGATAGTAGTGTTGGTAGGAGAAAGAAACTAAAATGCGCTTTTTATGAGATGTTTAGTTTAAGTACTTATGTAATATATTAGAAGAGGCCAATAAAAAATTAAAAGTACCGTTATAATTAAGTTAAAGGATGATGGTGGCTATTATGGTTATATAGAATCTATTTAAAAGAAATTTGATTGAAAGACATGGTCGTTTTAAGATGTTATGCTATACCAATAACAAGAAGGTCATAATCTCGAGTAGAGGAGGCTTAAAAGAAAATACATAAAGAAGAGGTTAATTAATTAAGATATATATTGGCATTATTAATGTCGTATGCCAAATATGATTTATTTTCATAATATTACTAAATTATTGATTATATATTTTGATTTGATTGTTTTAATATTGTTAATTAGGAGTGATGTTGATAGAGGGGGATTTTGGAAACATTTAACTACAATATTTAACAGATAGTTGGAAATATGAATTTTGATTGCGTTCTAGTTAATTTAGTAAGTAAAATATATTATATTATTTGTAATGTTTATATGTAGACTTCCACAAATGTTTGTATAAGTTCATGTAAGGGCATATAACATTATATACCACTGGCATATATACTGAAAGGATTCAAATATATTTTTAAACACATATACAACTATGTATATATCAATATATAGTAGTATCTCCAAGTACAAATCAATACAAAAACGGCTCAGACAATCCGATGTTCCATTATCACCTATGCTACTTAAATGATATGTATACATAGGTTAAAACTAAAAGATGTAAAAATTACATTTTAAAAAATAAAATACCAAAAATAAAAACTAAGGAAAAATTTTAGAAATTTTAATCCTTATACTCGAACATGACATTACCCATAATTTTAAATAAATAAAATAGTGGACATATTCATCTAATATCAATAAGGTTAAGAGATATCCCTCAATTCCATGTAATTTTGATGATATTAAAATCTAAGAAATTCTCACAATAGTTTTATTTCAAAATAAAATACATATTAATGAAAATAAAAACTAAGCAATTGAAATAAATAATAAAATGATCATGAGGTGGCATCCTGACAAGCACTTCTTTCGAAGTCTCTTAGCTAGATTTTTTTCTTAAGCTTCACATATCCAATATCTCAAATTTGATGAGCCCATTTGTCTTCTTACACAAAACATAAAGAAGAGAAATTAGTAAGATAAATCTTATATTCTACCAAGTATGCGTAATGCTAATAAGAAGGTAATCTCTTTAACTTAGAATCAAGTGCTTCTTTAGTAGCTAGGTAATTTAGGGTTTCCATCTAACCTAAAAGCACACTTACAAGATTTTTAATCCTCCACTTTATATTTAAGACCTAAAGGTTGACATGTTTTTTATATGATCACCAAAAATGAATTTAGACACTTCATGCATAATAAGATCTGCTACATTAGTCCTATAACGTTCATCATAAAGGACCTATAGATGTGAAATTCAACTTATCTTTACCAATAGTAAGTATTAACTTTCTTGTACCTACATCAACTGTAGTCCCTCTAGTAACCAAGAATGGTTTCCTTAGGTCAATTGGAACCCTATTTTAAGTCCATCATCAAGAAATTGGTAGGAAAGATAAATTTTCTAATAGACAAATCCTCCAACTAGAGTAACAAATTTATCAGATTAAGCTCCATTATTTCTAGCTTTTTAGAAAAACTTTGTATCATTCCCCATATTTATGGAATGCTCCCCCCTCTTTATATTGAAGGCTTTGAATTTAAATCCTCAGATCTGTAATCTTTTATAAAGGGAAAAGATATTAGTATAAATCATCATATGTTTGATCTCACCTCTTAAAAGAATACACCTTGACTAAAATCAACCACATCCTTACTTGATCTCTCGTGTAATAAGGCAAAATAATTATCCAAAGCTTATATTTTGTAAGGCCACCTATATCATGTCTTCCCTAAGTGGTTTACTAAATGTTAGTAATAATTGGATATGAACTTGCTTTAGCTCATAGTTCTTTTCCCTTTAACTCAATTTAATGCATGAGGGACCATTTCTAATCATTAGCATCTATATATCCCCTATGCAAATCTTGTGTGGATACTACTACTCTTTCCTTCCACGACATTGTCCTAATTTGTAACAATCTCATATCTCATTCATGCTTTATTCTTTCTATAGGTTTGCTCAATTTTAGGTGTAAATTAAACTAGGTTATCTAGGTTTTCATTCTTGGATATCTTATTTTGCATAAACTAACTATAAACAAAAGAAAAAAAACATAAGTAATAAAAAGAAAATAAAAATGAGATAACAAAATAGCAATGAATAGTCCTTGAAAATGACATAAAAAAACTTGATCAAATATATTGACAAGTACACAAAATCAACTGTAGAATATTATTAAAACTATAACAATCTAGAGTATCAATGACATATGAAATAAATTACTATATCTATTAATCACGTTTATATAATAAAAGTAAAGAAATAATATTTGATAAAAGATAGTTAGATTGCCAAAATAATGAAAACAAGATAGTGAACTACGAAAGAGAAAAAAAAATTCAAATAGTAGGCTTTTTGAGTTCACTTATATGGAATTCCTTTTATCATGCAAGATTTATTATTATGGTTGAAATAACAATTAAGTCGATGCATTAATGCCCTCTCATGAGGCTCACACGTATATTGAACTAGCTAATTAACATCTCATCATGTACAACTAAACCTAATCAAATTCATTAAGTATATTTAATCTAGTTAATTATCACAATAGCTTAGGAAATCCCTTCTTGTATAAGGTGTTTACTCGCATTATCCATAGATCGTACTTCATCTCCGAGTCCTTCATACAATCTTTAAGATGAAATATATAATGGCTAGTCACAAACTCGAAAATTAAGAATAAATTTAATCAAAAAATAATAAAATATATTAATAATTTATGAATTCTTCACAAGATACATCCCTAAACCTAACTAGATTTTTAGCCAATATATAAAATGAAAAAAAGAAATCATTCTTAATATAATTAAAAAAACAAGGTAAAAGTTAGAAAATTTTTCAGGGTCTGCTCTAATCTTACTCCAAATCCCCACCTAATGCTAAGAAAAACTAAACTATGAAACAATCAAGAGGTGGATGTCACATACTCTCCAAAAGATACTAAGCTAAACCTAATGAGATTATTTATAAAAATGGTTGAAAAGTAGAGTCTGAAGTACTTGAAATTAAGAGTTTATAACATCATAAATAATGTTATAAGAACCAATGTCAAACCAGCATCATCACTAACATCAATTTTATTCTAAATCTTTGGTTTTCTTGAATTAGTTTGCAATTTACATTTTAAAAAAAATTGTGATTGATGCCAATTTAGAGAAGATTTCATAGTCTTCTCTAATCTTGCTCTAAATTCCCCTTTGATGTTAGAAAAGAGTAAAACTATGAAACAATCAAAAGGTTGATGTCACACACTTACCAATAGGTCCTAAGCTAAACCTAACTAAGGTATTCATAACAAGGGATAAAAAAATAGAGTCCTAAGTGCTTGAAATTGTGACTTTATGCATCCTTATAATTTATGCTATGAGAACCAATGTTAAACTAGCATCAACAACAACATCAATTTTATTTTGGATCTTTGGTTGTCTAAAATTAGTTTGCAGTTTGTTTTTGACAAAAAGTTGTAATTGATGCCAATTTTATTGTATAAATTTTTGGGTAAAGGAATGTTAAGTCCAGTTTTGGTTACATATACCCCTTCACTAATTTTGTACTATTTCATAGCCTTTTGAACCTTGCAAATGACATGTGCATACTTCTTTAATGTATCCATTATCTATTTGTCATTTTCCACCAACTTTTATCATTTTCAGCACCTTCAAGATTAAATTAACCTCCGATTTTTTCCAAAAAGTTATTTCCCTTCAAGTTAACTTTCCAATAACTCCAATATCAACTTAATTGGCCAACCATGGAGAAATTTTTGCTCAAATATAAGATTCTTCTTTAAAAAATCACTTGTAAGACAATGAACTAAGTATAGGAAATCATCATACAATCTATACAAAATATGATATCAAAGTTCTAAATTACAACTAATTTAACCCATAGTAATATGAAAAATATAAATTATAACTTAAGGTACACCAAAATGAAAGAATATATTCTTCATGGATTTTATGATATTGGTGGTATTGGTATTGATGTTGTTAGGCAAAGTTATCACCTCGACATATTTTGATATATAATCCATTGTCACTAACATGTAAATATTATCATATGATGGAGGATATGGCTCCATAAAAAATATTTCTTATACATTAAAACTATTTACTTTTATAATTATACTGTGGGGCCTTTTATGTAATTTGTTGATATTTCTTGTGTTTTAAAGCTGGTCATATGTGATCATAAAAATTTTATATTTCTTGAATAATGTAGGCAACTAAACCCACATCATAAGACTTAGTAGCAATCTTATCAACACCATATTGTCTACAATATGGAGTTGAGTGGAAGTGTTGGCCTAAAATATCCCTCACTATGTAATCACTAGTATAATATATCAACTTAAGTAGGAGGCTCCAATTAGGTGTAACTATGATAATAATTGAAGTTAGCTCCTTCTTCAACATGTCAAATGCATTACGATAATTATCAATAAACTCAAAAGGATCATATTATTGCAATAAAAAGCATAGAGATTCAATAATCTTAGACAATTTTTTTTATAAAACATTGACAAAACTTGGCATGCCTAAGACAATTCCTAACTGCATAGATTGAAGTTAGAGGTGATAATCTATCTTATAACTTCTACTTTAGGTTTATCCACCTTATTTTGATGTCTTGAAATCTTATGCTCTAGTATAATTCCTTCTTGTGCCATGAAATGACACGTTCCCTAATTAAGAACTAAATTGATTCCTTCATATCTTTTAAAAACATGTTTTAGTTTTAACAAGAAAGCATTAATAATATCTAAAAAATAAAAACTCATATATGAATACCTTAATTATTTTCTCCACCAAGTTTGATAACACAGATATAAGAAGTTGTTGAAATATTATTAGAACATTGCATAATCCAAAAGGCATCCTTTGATAAGCAAAAGTGCCATAAGGACATATAAAGGATATCTTCTTTATCCTTAGTAGAATCAAAATTTGATTATATCCTGAATATCCATCAAAGAAGCAAAACAAATTATATAGTGCTAAAATTTCCTTAATTATTTTCTCCACCAAGTTTGATAACATAGATATAAGAAATTATTGAAATATTGTTAGAACATTGCATAATCTAAAAGGCATCTTTTGATAAGCAAAAGTGTCATAAGGATATATAAAGGATGTATTCTTTATCCTTAGTACAATCAAAATTAAGTTTTATCCTGAATATCCATCAAAGAAGCAAAACAAGTTATATAGTGCTAAAATTTCTAATATTTATTAATGAAAAGGAATGGTCCGTATGGCAATATTCAACTTCTTATAATTAATGAACACACTCTACCTAGTGACAATCTTAGTAGATCAACTCGATCTTCTCATTATTTACCACGTTTATATATCCTTTCTTTTGTATAACCTATATAACACTCACCCATTATCAAAAATATAGTATATGATTCCTATTTCTAAGTGTTTAATTAACTTGAAACACATTGTCTTTCATATTCAGATTGAGTAGTTACTTATATTCCATACTAGGCTTGTGGTTATCCTTTAAAAGGATTCAATGGGAGCACAATAATGGAATAATCTTATAAATATCTGAGATAGTCCATGCAATTGCCAACTTGTACTCTCATATAACCCCAAGAAACTTATCTTCCTACATCAAGCATAAAGAAGAAGAGATAATAACATGATAAATATTATTTTCTCCTAAATATGCACATCATAAGTGAGAAGGCAACTACTTCAAGTCAAATCTAACATCTTCTTTTGTAAATGGAAGAGGTTTAGGATTTCATCCTCCTTAGTCCTTAAAATGCAAGAAAATTGGATTATATATCCCTCTACTCCTAACTTAAAAGTATAATAAACAAGATTAGGATCTTCTTTTTTTTCATTAATTCCTAAAGCCAAACACGTTCTAAAGGGTCAACATAAGTAATTTTAGATAAGTCATCATACACAATAGAATCAATAACATCAATCTTATAAAAAGTATCATTAAGGGTAGGCCCTTTTAAGGCCTTAAAGATGGATAACTCCTCTTTCTTATCCCCCCACCCCGAATGTTAACTTACTCATTGGCACATCAATTAGTGACCCTCTATATCTATAAACAATTTCACTTAGATGATGGGAACCTTAATGTCATACTCCAGGTCCATTATTAAAATGTCCACAAGAAACATTAGTTTCCAAATTTTAACTAATAATTTTCCCCTAACTTAATTAGGCACTAAATGGACCTATTAACTAGTTAGAGTGACACAATTGTATCCTTAAGTTCTCCTATTTTAAGCTTCTTGAAAAGAGTTAAGATTTTATTATTATTACTTGTACCTAAATTACGTAAGCTTTTGTAACTATTATAAGCACCAAAATGATGCAAAATGACATAATTCCATATATCCTTTAACATTAGAGGTAGTTTATTTTTAAAAATAGTACTAAACTCCTTAGTTAAAGGTATTGTTGCAAACTCCTTAAGTTTGTTTTTTTATAGATTATTTCCTTTAAAAACCTTACATAGGATGGTAATTGGCATAATGCTTCATAAAATATGATGTTCATATACATCTTCTTAAAACTATTTGGGAATTTCTTGAAGTTGTCTTAATCCTTCCTCTAATGGTATAGGATAGGTGGTTACATAAGACGTTGCAAATAATTATGGCTTCTACTCTAAATAGTTGCTAGATTTAGAAGACACTTGTGTTGGTATCATACTATTCACCAAGTCCAATCTTTGAATTTTTGCCTTGTTGTCCTTTTGCTTATGCTTGTTTGACTTTTATAGTTCCTTTTCTGTAATGAATACAACATCTAGCATTTTTTTCACCCATCAATATAATGGTTAACATTATCTCTTTTGGGTTTACCCTTATATTACTAGGTAACTTGCCTGACCTCTACCTTTATATTGTATGGAAGCTTTATTTGACCTCTTTCACCTACCATCTTGTATCTCTAAATTGTGAATGGATGCATAATTTGAATGCACCAACTTATCAAGTTATTTCAAATAAAACTCAAATTTCTTCTAGTTATCTAATTTGGCATCAATTGAAGATATATATTTCTTGATGATCTCTTCCATCCAGTTATCCTTTAAAGATGGTGGTTGTTGAAATAAAGGTCTTTGTTATTGGAACCTATATGGTCCCATAGGTATTCTCACTCTAGATTTTATTCTTTCTAAAAGAAATTTAGTACTTCTCTACCAAAGATTGTAATTATTGGATAACGAATCATTCTCGAAAACTAGTTTTCCTTTATAAGTAGTAATATCATTTGCATATTTTTAGTAACTTGAGGTAGACTCAATATTCGTGCATGCATTTAAAGGAAGCCTATAGATACCACACTAATAATACTCCTACCTGTTACTTATATATAGATTCAATAATATCTTCATCTATTTAGAAATATCTACTACTTATGATACCACGCCTAGAGATGCTTAAGCCTTATAGAGAGAAGCATTTGATTTTTCCTTTACAATCGTAGTTAAAAAATTATTGACCAAGGTTTTATTTTACTTTACTTTCTTAGTAGTTTTTATAGAAATAGTTCATTTTGAGAAAGTACTAACTAAGGCCTGATATGTCATAGTAAGACCTTTATAGAAAATTTGTATAACAAATTGTAAGGAATATCAATGATGTGGGAATTGGATAAACAAAGCTCTATAACTCTTATATGCTTCATAGGATGCTTCTCCCTCTTTTTTGTATAAAACTTTGAATTTGCATCCTAAGCTTGGTGGTCATATTTGGTGGACAGAATCATAGAATAAAGGCTTTATATACATGATCACAACTCTTAAAAATGTCCATATAAATCAACAATAAGATCCTTGTTAAATCTGTCATGTAGTAGGGAAAATATATCATTCATAACTCATCTTGCATAAGACCAATCAAACGAAGTGTCTGGATTGTAGAATAATATTCCTTTGTGAAAGTTATCATATTTTTCCTAGGTAATCTACTAAAATCTGGCATTATGTGAAGATGGATTTGTTTGATCTTGTCATCTCTTACCTTTTGACACAACTTGGTGCATGAAGAACTAGTACTAATGGTGAGAATTTGAATTTCCTCCTTGCAAATTCTAGGTTATTGCTACTCTCAAACACTAACAACGACATTGTTACCACCATTGTTGTCATTTTTCTAGCATGGTTATAATTTATAGCTATCTCTTTTCTTCTTCTTTTTTTTTACACTTCTACTCAATTCTAGAGTCAATAAAAGGTAAATAATCCAATTTTGCACTTTTGGATATCCTATCTCTCATCATCAACATAAAATGAATAAAGGAAGATAAGATTGAAAGAAAGCTGAAATTAACAAAAAATTATTTAAAATATTCCCCAATAATGAGTTAAAAACTCTGTTACTCACATCTACAAGTACATAAAATGAGATGTGGTAAGTTTAAACCTAGAGTATGATAGATTACCATTTCTATAATGACTAATTAACTACTAAGTTTATTAATCCAAACAAAGAAAAAATTCAATTGAATAATACTTTATGAAAGATGATTACATTTCTTAACTAACTAAAATAATGTGATTAAATATAAAAAAGAAATCAATATAGTAAAATGTTAGAGTTTCAAATTTTAGTTATAAGGAATTTGAATTATCAAGTAAGATTGTTTATCAAGGTTGAAATAATAATTATCCTAAAATATCTATATCTCCCTCAAGGTATAGATTTATATATAATTAAGCAATTACCACCCCTCGATTCATAATCAACATAATTAAATTCATTAAGAATAGTTAATTTATTAGTTATTATAATAGTCTAGAATATCTCTATCTTTAGATCTATTGTGTTCATTCTCCTAGTGCAATTATTCTACTTCTCCTTTTAATATTTCATATAACTCCTAAGATTGAATTTATGATGTTCAAATATAAATTCAAGAATAAAGATCAAAGATAACAAATTCAACAACTAATAAAGCATTAATAATTAATATATCCCATATAAGTTACACCCTTAAAACTAAGTAGGTCTTTAGTTTGCAATAGGATAAAGAAAACCAATAATAAATAAGAAAGAAAACAAAATATAAAAACTCATTCTTACAAACCTTAAAATTTTAATGTTCTTGATTAAATCTTGCTGGAATCTCCTTCTTTCTCCAAAGTCTCTTCTATCTTGCCCAAGATACTCTAATTAGGAACCTCTTTTTCTTTTTGTTTCTTAGCCCTCTAGGAAACAGAATGTACTTGGTGGAACATAGGCAAGACACAATATCTTGTTATTTTTGTGTTTGAGAACATTGGCTAAAATTCATTTCCTTCAAAATAATGCCAAAAAAATTTCAATTGAACACAATCTTCCTAGAATTCTCTATAATCTTCTCTAGAATTCTTTTAAGCTTCCTATTTAATACTTCTATCCAGCCACTAGGTTGAAGTTAATAAGGGGTATTTTTTTTTCTAACATCGTATTTGGTAAATAATTCATTAAATTTCACATCAAAATTTTTTTTCGTTATCATTGGTAATTGCCCTAGATATGCTAAATAAAATAATTTTCGTTTTTAAAAACTTAAGTATAGTTTATACGGTAAAGCTTAAGCTTCTACATATTAAGAGATAAAATCTAATGTTGCTAAAAAGTACTTATTTCCAAAATAATTAGGGAAAAGACCTATAAAATATCAAATGATTCACAAACTAAAATATTTATAAAAGGCATTTCATGATTTTTTATACATTTTTTTCCAATTGACACTCATCATGAAACTTACAGACGTATAAGCATTCTTAAAAAAAATTTGGACAGTAAAAATCCACTTGTAAGAATTTGACTATATTTGGTAGACTATAAAATAGCCTCCTACTTCCCAAGAATGGTGGTGGTATAATACCGATTCCATCTATGTCTAAAGTATGCTTCATCTTATCATTTAATTTGTTTAGATTTTAAACAAGAACAAATCTACCATGTGTACCACTCTAAATTGAAACTAACATCTTACTTTACTGTTATGAAATATCTTTAAGAAGAATTATTTTTACTAAATAGTTAACAAATCAGCAAATCAAAGGGGAAACTATACACTTGTTTAAAATATAGTTATTTATCAAGGAAGGTGTCATCTATGTCTCCTTTAAATAGCTCGTCTATATTTGGAATTTTCTAGGATATATAAGTGATTTGTTGTTAATTTATTAGCTAAGCTTTTGTAATTAATCTCTAAGTCAAACTCCTATAGTAATAAAACATAACTTATCAATCTAGGTTTAGAATCACTTTTATGTAGCAGATGCTTTAATTATAAGTAATGCATCTAGAATATGAATTTATAGAAGATGAGATACATAACCAACAACTCTTTTTTAAAAACATCTAAGTAAGACCCCCTATATGGAACTTGTAACTATCCACATACATGGCAACCAAATTCCTATACAAACAGTCACGACATACGCTTATATTCATTTATAGGGACTGTCATCACACATTTTTCTATTCAACGCTACACATATATGGCTTACAAAATTTCATATCATTTAACATTATCATTGAAAGTAGTATTACATCTTTATATTTACATGTTAATCTAAAAGGAAAACATACAAGTTCCTTTTTACATAAACAATCATTCTTTAACCAAAAGAAACATCTAAAGGTACTTTTTCTCCTAACTATTGGCCTTGGTTTTAGCAAATGTTTCTTGTACCTCACTTATATGACCTGGATCTACATAGATTAACACCCATGCTAAGCTTGAAAGCTTAGTGGGGAAAACATTTAGTTTGGATTACCACTCACAGTAGCCATCCGCCAAGCATACACATTCAGAAATATCACAACTCACATAACATAAATTCAAATTCATGAACCAAACATTGATACTCAATGCTCATGTAAACAATTATGCCGTACTATGCAAAGCACATAATGGAAATATGCTTCAACATATTATCCATGTACCGAAAATGAACATTTATAAGCCAAACATTGATATTCAATACTTATTGATACAAATTACGAATATAAATACAAATGCTCGTCAATACCAATTATTTATGTTATTGTGTTATATTTCTTATTTATAACCATTTACTTTAATTTTTGTGTTAGGCTACACATTTCTGTGGTTGTGGATAACAAGAGCTGTGAATATCTGAAGATATTAAAACTATGGATACCCAAAGGCATCAAACTGTAAATATCCAAAGGCATCACACTGTGGATACCCGAAGGAATCAAACTATGAAGACGTTATAGTCTCGAAATGAAGACACAATTAGTGTCAAAGTTTAGTAGCTATGTTGTATCCCTATAAGCATGCTTATCTATCCACCACCAAGATAATAGAGCAGGCATTGTAAACTTTCCTTTAGCCATTTTCCAATTTCACAATTCATATATTGACAAGTCATATGATTTACATTTGAAGTCATAAAATTTATATCTTTGTTCATAAATGCAAGTAATAACTTACCACTATTATAAAGGTATCAAAATCACACTTGTGTAATCATACTATACATATATGAATAATAAATATGCATACAAATCATTTTTATAGATCCAAACTTTTTTTGAATGCATTACACTCAATCTTAAATTCTAATGTTCAATCACCCAATTCACACATGGTAAGTCTTATTTTATTTGTTTCTAGGTGTTTGAAAAGTTCCATACACATTAAAAAAGGTTCAGATAAGGTTCGATAAAATCATAAATGAAAACAAATTGAAAATAGTGCAATTTGTAGTGAGCAAGAACAAAACTATTGAATTTTTGACCAAAAATTAGACCCGAAAAATAAGATAGCAAATTTTCCATTTTGGATTTTGAAATCAGAAGCCTTTGGGTCTAACTTCAGTCGTTTTTTCTCGTTTGGTCATCTAATTAGAGACTTTTTTTCTTTTTAAGTTGGGTTTAAGAAAAGCAAACAATCAGTCAAGAAGTAAATTATATGATGGAATCCACTTGTTGCTCAGTATGTATATAGAAAATTTTCAAATTAGTTTTTTAGATCTTCTAGAAATTTTTTTACCGTATGTCTTTAGTTTCCAGGGAACTAACAATCAGAACATTTGAACTTCCCAATCATGAGATATAAACTGAATATCATAAGAAACTCCAAAACAAGGGCAACATCAAGTTACCATTTTTGATCTCAATTTCCAATATCATAAAGTCAGAATCAAGTTAGAACCTTTAGAGATTTCTATTTTTCATATGAAATTTAAATCACCTAATTTTGAAGTTTGCAGGCTTAGTTGTGACCCAAATAATGTGACTTGTTTAATGAACCCTGGACAAAGTTCCACTACACGATATTCTCTTACCATATTAAACAAATTCTATGCAAGGTAACACTGAAATAACACCAAAGCATCATCTTAAAAACCATTGCAAATCCAAATGAATCTTTACATTTATTCAAACATACACATAAAGAGAAATTACACTAAGTGTAATATCAAACGTTAAAATTGGCAAAGTAGTTCTTCTAATGCCTTTCCTTCCCTTCCTCTTTGGCTTTACTTGACTCACTAAATGAAAAATGATGGGATGAAGAAGGTGAAATGGAGAGAAGAAAAATATGAAGTTAAAAATCCATGTTCTATCCATCTCCCCTCTTCATATGCCTTTCCATGATTTTTCTAGTTTTAGACATATATTTCAATCTTGTTGGACCATATGGTACAATCCTATTAGACCATATGTTACAATCCTATTGGACCATGTGTTACAATTCTATTAGACCATGTGTGAAAATTCTATTAGACACAAACAAGCTTTAATCTTATTGGTTAGAGATGTTTTACTCTAATTGGTCCATATGTTAACTTTAGAAAAAATTACATATTGGTCCTTCTTCTTCCTTTAATTCCCGTATTGGTGTATTATCTTATCAATTGATTTCATTCCCCTATGTCTTAAGTTTGTGATGGCATAAATTTCATCAATTTGGTTAATCATATTCGGAGTTATACCTAAAACACTAAATGCCATTTGAAAACAAGGACAGCAACCGTAACTCAACTTCAAACTAGAATTCAAAAATCCTAGAGGCATAATCAAATTTTAGTTCCTTCATTAAGGTTATGTCTCTCGTTTAATCTTTAATTTTAATTATCCAATTCAGAGGTCTACTGGCTAAGATGTGCCGAAATTATAGAAGTCTATTCAGTGGAACGTACCTATCTAGCAAGGTACACATCCCAAATCTTCTAACTTCGATTTTATCATGCAAGAGCAACACAAAAACACATCCAGTTTAACTAACAAGATTCTATAAGAAAGTAGGATATTTCTTCTACCAATTCCCTCACATCACATTCATAAATTCAAGTAAACATATTAAAAATACCCATCCATATTTAATGTCTAAGTATGTATGTCCATGCCGAAATGAAAAATTACCCATTTACCTATGTCTTTTTGTTAAGCCCCATTTTCGAAGCCTAACTCGTCAATTAAATGTGAGTGCATCATGGAATTTCATTAGCCAACTTAGGCTCATCTTTATTCTCATAACATCCTAAAATTTTCGTAATTGAACACTTGATATACGAGAATCTATTCGTATGTTTACATCCTCAACCGTCACCCTAAACAATCACTCATTTTTATCTCTTACTTTCATATCAAACTAAGTACATTTTAACCTCCATTCAAGCTTAAAAGTATCATAGGAATGTATCGATAAGTCCATAATTGATATATGTACATGATTTGGGACAATTTACATAATTTTCACTATGGATGTTGGATTAAGGTCTTTCAGGCACGGTTTCAAAGAGGACTTCGAGTTCTACAATTCCATGAAGACCTTGAAGAGAGATTTTGCCATCCAGAGGGTCAATTTTGCACATTTATAAAACTATCTTGAGAATGTCCACTTAGCAAACATACGTCCCTTCAAACGGACATGAACTGAGCTGAAACACTAAAATACCCAAGAAGGTCCACCCAGCGGACATCAAATCCACCCAGTGGACATCAAGTCTGCCCAGCAGACATTTACGGGTCAAATTCCAGATTCTAGCTCGTATAAATTACCTATGACCCATCTTATACATATATATCATTTTTAACTCATTTTCCTTGTCATTTTCCCTTCATTATCACTTCCATTTCAACTCAATATCATTTACAACTAAATCATAATATATGTTTGGTCATTAACCAAAAAACATAACCTTCAAACTTATACACATTCATTATAAATTTATGCACATGTTCAACCCCATTTATCATCTTCATTTCATCTCTAACTTATCACGCTACTTCTTCCCATTTCAAAACACCTTAGTACTTATGACACTACTTCTTCCCATTTAAAAACACCATATTACTCTTATTCTCTTAAAACAAGTTAGAGAAGGCTACAAAGTGTCCTACACGTACCCTGTGCAGCATCACTTACTTGTAACAATCATATCTTTTAAATCCAATCTCCAAAAATTACATACTTTATATCGTTGGAAAACTAAGAGGATAAACAACAACTTCCAAGAAGAAAACTTTGTCCAAAAGAGCCTAGATTAATACATTTTTTCTCTTGAAGTCAGAACACGAATTTTTATCCCTATGAATGCTTGAAAATGCAATGAGAAAACTTGAAAATTCATAAGCAAAACATAAATATATCTTATTAACATTAAAAGAAAAGAGTTTTACAAAGCTTTAATGGGAATTTCAAGACCCACATCATTGGTCTCATAATCTAAACATAAAAAATATACATATGATTGATACTTGAAATGTTGCTAAAGCCTTGAATATTCTTACATTAACTTAAAAACAAAAATATGCAGATTTGGAGTGATGCCTTGACTCTCGATGACTCGATCTCTTACTCTTCACTTAAAGATGGGAAGGAAGGTGGGTGAGCTAAAAAGCTCGTAGGTAACAAGTTTATAGTGGAGAAACAAGCAAATCCATTAAAAATATCCATTTTCGCAGTAAAATGCTTTGCAACCATAAAACATGTATTTCTCCAATTCTCAACCTTGTCAAACCATTCATACACAACATAAGACATGTATTCATCAAACTTGTCAACAAATTGTAAATAACTTAAGCACTCATAATGGTTTGGGTAGTCCATATACATGAAGGAGTTCTTGCGACGCTCCAATAAGTATGAGGGAGTTCTTTTAAATCTCCAGTAAATATAAGGAAGTTCTTGCGAATCTCCGGTAAACATGAGGGAGTCCGTGAAGGAGCTCCATACCACTAGCTGACAACCGGGAGAAGCCTTTAATATGGTCAGCGTGCACGTGACATAATATGATGGACCACCACAAACCTACACAAACATGAATTTCATGACTTGTAATATATTGCATAAAAGGCACATTTTGGAAAAATGATTTCCATAAGCATGATATATTTCAAAACCATTTTGTATCATCATCAAGATTCAAGTACCATATTTATAGCAAATAGTTGAATCATTCAAGAAGCAATAAATGCAAAATTTATAAAGCAATTGAAAATCATTTAGATCTATTGATTAGGAAAAATTCTCATGGCTTATTAACTAAACTATAAACTAGTAACCCACATGAATTCCTTGCTTAAAAATGCCTCTCTTCTTGCTCCTCTTGCGTTACTTGATTTCCTTCAACATTGGCCAAAATCCAATCAATAGGAATCCAAATTGAGAACCCAAAAGGCATATTCACTAAAATTGATTCTAGAATACTTTAACCTATGCATTTTCTAAGCTTCATGAACCAAAATCCTTCCAAAAATCCAAAGGATTAAAATTGGGCTTACCTTGAATCTTTGCCAAACAAAGAGATGTTTGGCTCAAATGGAAGCTCTTCTCTTCCTCTTTCTTTTTCTCTTCTTGAACACCCTTGTAATCAGTCTTAAACGCTAAGAAATTATGGAACCCTAACCTTTCTTCTTCCTTTCCTCTCTAATGGCCGACTCTCTCTTCTTTCTTTCTCTTTTTCACGTTTTTCTCTCCTTCTCTCCTTCATTCATGTTTTTGGTCTTCTAATTTACAAGAAAACATCTTTCTCTTCCCATTCTACCCTTAATGAGTGCTAAAAGTCCACTTTACCCTTCCTTTAATGCTTCTTGGTTTCTAAACTTAAGTGACATACCAAAAATGCCCTTAATTAATTCTTAATGCATTAATTTCACTAACTAGTGAAATAAAATCCTACTAACATTGAAATAAATAATTAAACTCCAACAATAATTCTATCATGACCTTATAATTCATTCTAAGGCAGAAATTCAAATTCCATGCTTATTCCATAAAATATCATGTTTAATTCAACGAAAAAATTCGAGGGCCAACACTTTTACATTAAGTACTATTATGTCCCTTACTATACTTAGATGCACTTAATTCGTTATGTTCACTTCTTAATACACCCTAGACATGTTATAATATTTCTAGGGTATATGTTGGGGCCTTACAATTACAATTTATAAACATTTTTCTAGTATAATATATTTGTTAGAAATGTTTATGTATACTTTACCAATTCACTACTCCAACTGAGAAATCACTCATATGACATAATAGTTCAAAAGGAAGGTTCTAATTCAATGATACCATATTAGAGGCATTAATTAGTTTCTTCTTTAAAATTATAAAAGCATTCAAGAAAGAAAGTGAGAAGTTAAATGGCACAAACTTTGTCAGTAAGTAGGTTAGGAGGTAAGTTATATTACAGATGTCATTGATAAAATGTCTAAAAATACTAGTATGTCCTAAGAACCTTCTTCTTGCCTTAACTTATATAGGTAGTAGTTATTTCTCAATTTCCTTAACCTTACCCTATCTAACTTAATTTATTGATATATGATCTTATGCCCTTATATTATCCCCTATTGTACCATAAAGTAACACATTTTCCATTTAAGTGTTAGATTGGTTTCCTTACATAGTCAAAACACTTACTTTAAATTGTATAAACATTGATCATATGAATCACCTAAAACTGAGAAGTCATTCATAAATACCTTCATTACCTCTTCAACTATATAATTAAAGATGGCCATTATAAACATTTTAAATGTCATAGGAATATTGAATAATACAAACATAATTTTCTAATATGAAAATTTTCCATGTGAACATATGAATGTAATCTTTTCTTGATCCTCAGGTGTGACTGGGATTTGAAAATACCCTAAGTATCAATATAAAATTAGTAGCATATATGCCTTAAAATTTGTTCTATCACTTCATTAATAAATGGTAGAGGGAAATGATTTTTAAGCATTGCTTCAATTAGTTTTCTATAGTAGATGAAACGCTCCACCGTGAAATTTCTTTTTAGAATCAATTTGTTCTTCTTAATTAAAATGACTATCTTAACTTCTTTCTTCAGGAACATCTATGCAATATTTAACCAAGAGCTATCAGAAATTGGATAAATCACATCTAAGTCAAGTATTTTAATAACTTTTGCTTTCACAACATTTTTTATGTTTCACAATCTTCTTTGGACTTCATCAGATATTTATGGCCTTTTTCCATCATGATCTTATAGGTATAGTAAGAAGGAATTATCCATTTTATATTAAAAAATTTCACCTATAATGCCTTCCTATACCTTTTCAAAACTCTTAACAACTTCTCTTTTTGTTCATTTGTCATCCCATTTGCAATAATCATTGGTAGCTCTAAGTTTTCCTCTAAAAATGCTTATCAAAGATTAAATAGCTATTCCTCAACTCCAAACATGATGCTTCCTCTATAAATAGTTTTACTTTTTGCTAGGTTGGGAAATTTTCCTTTTTAATCTTATTTTTCTTTGTGAAATTTTAGTTCACCTTTTAATAGGCTACTTATTCATGCAATTCTTTGGTTCTCTTCCATAACTTTCTCTCCTTTTATAATGTAGTACTCTAATATATCCTTGTACATAATTCCTTTAAAAGAGTAAAAAAAATTAACATCTAATTCGTTAAGAAAATAGTAAGAATCGTCACCTAAGATAAGAGTATTTCATTGAGTCTAAATTCTTAAAAATAACTTCTTCTCCTCTAAACGTAAGGATCAATTTCCCTTCATGAACATTTATCCTTTTTTTTTTCTTTATAACAAGAAAGGATTTATTTACTTTAAAGGTATCTTAATATCTTCTTCCATATGGAATGAACTATTGAGATTTAAATGCAGCATAAAGAAACCATATCTTACAACAGAGGATTTTAATTACAAAATTTTTGTTTTGGAAATGGAAGGTATCAAATGTGTAGCTAAGCTATGTAAAGAACTAAACTATTATCTTACTAATCTTGAGATAGTGGATATTAAATCTGATAGTTGCTTTTTTATATGGAATTTAAGCAGGAGGGTCTTTGGTACTTAAGAAAAGGGATATGGATTCTTCTAGTCAATTCACACTGTAATCATGACTAAATAATCCTAAAAGTAATAGGAAAAGGAGAAAATGCTTTTTATTTTATTCTATCTCATTTTTTTGAGAACTTAAAAATAAGTAAGAACAAAAAAACTTAAAAACATATATGCATATAAGAAAGCAATGTAGAAGTGTAAAGGAAAATAATTTAACTTCCCTTGAGTTGCCTCCCAAGCAGCACCTTTATTTATTATCACTAGGTCAACTCCTTGTTTTCCTCATCACGTGACAAAATTAATGATCTTCGAGTGCCAAATGCGCATCATCCACTTGAGGTTCTTCAGTATAGGGCTTCAGTTGATGTTCATTCACATACATTAGCTTCCAATCTTCAAATTTTCAATCCCTACTAAGTCCTAGCACTCTCGAAATATCTCTTCACCCTTTGAGCTAAATGATATGTCTTTTTCTCCTTCGAGCTCCACCACCATTTCTTCAACACAAACAATTCCTTGTGTTTTGTCCTTGCACTTATGTCCCTTAGGTACACCTTGGGTTGATAATGTTACTCTTCGTTTTGTGATGCTAGGTGGTTAAGAGCTTTCGTTATCTGAACTATTTGCATTGCCACATTATTGAGTCTAAACATTGTATCTTGGTAGAATTGCATTATATTCTGCTGAATTTGCAGCATAGCCTCCTAGAATTGTTGTACATCCTGTTGAAGATGAATATTATTAGCAGTTATAATATTAAAAAAGTCTTCCATAGATGTACTTGAGTCGTGATAGCAAGCTTTTGGTTTAGATGGGAATTGTTGTATGTCCTGCATATTGTCAAGGAAGTAATTTTTTTGATTATCCTATCTATAACTAAAACTGTTATTATTAGTCCAAAGTTGGTTGTAAGATTAGGAATATAAGTTACAGAAAAAGTTACTTCCTTTAAATATTTTTTTCTTTAACACACAAACACTAAACAAAAAGTGAAAAGATCATAAAACAACTGAAAAGAAACTAGCTATAAACAAATATGTACAAAGCACCAATTAAAATCAAGAACAAAAAATAAAGCTCCAAACTCCCAGAAACAGAGCCAAAATTGACGAAGTTCATCGTAACGCTACTAAAAATAAATAGACCTACAATTATAGTAGTGTGAGTCTAGGTTAATCCCATAGAGAGTGTTCGGTTAGCTTCTTTTATGAAAAGAAATGATATTTAGTTTTATGGGGTTTATTTGATTTCAAATAAGAAAATAAAACAAAAAACAAAAAAAACAATTTTAATAAAACATTCAAAAAATGATGAAAGTGATGAATTCATTACGAACCCGGTCATTAGTTCAATCTCAGCCTATAAATAATTAAATATACTTCACTGAATTGTTATCCTTATACCCCTCCTAGCAACTACTAATCGTAAGTTAACAACAAGCTTTGTTAACCAAGGTTTTCCCTCAAGTCATGTTTAATCAAGAGACGCTCATTAATTAAACCTTGCTATCGAACAAACTAGGATAAGATCTCTATATTTAATTAGGTAGTTGTATTATGAATTAGGAAATCAAATTAATCAAGACAAAAACCACACAAGTTTGAGTCATTTAACCTAGGTTATGTTATCCTTAATGAATTGACACTAATCAGAAACACAACAATTTCATATTGTATCCTTAATGATCCAAAACTATTAGTTGCTACAAATGAATCTCAATATAATAATTATAGATTCTATTGAAGATTTTAGTTCTATCCAATCACAACAATTATAAATTGTGTTCAAAATTCTAATAATAGGTTCACATATAAATAATTTATTTAGAATGAGAAAAAAATCATTCATACATGAAAACCTAAATTTATAAGCATAGGATAACATAATTAATAAGAAAGAAAGAACAATAAAATATTGAAAGAAATGTTTTACCAAGTTCTTCAACATCGATATCACCTTTGAACCAGTGTTGGGAAGCTAAGCCCTCCATAGGTCTCCCAAAGATGTGCTCAATCATCCTTTTCATCCTCTAAAAGCCCCTAAAACGTTTCCTTTATCCTTTCATGAGTTTCTACCATCAAAACGATGTTTTTATACTAAAAATTAGGTTTTTAAGACAATTGGCCACAAGAATGTATGATGCCTCACAGCCATGAGGTTATTTCGTATAGGCATGCATGCATTAAGATATGATAAAAGATCCTTCAGGCTAAAAATTTTAATTATTTTATTCCTTAATCTTCAAGTTACCAAGGATCGGTAAAGAAGTTAGTATTGCAATCTCTTTCCATGATCCAGTTCATTATTGAATTCTAAGAAAGTAATGAAGATTGAGCCTCCAATACTTCACTAAAAATTGAAAGAGCATGTTTCTCATTAAGCTATAATGTAGTATTTAAGACGCTTCTATAGACCTCCATATGGTGTGAAGAAAATATTTCCCCAACTTTTTAGGTCTTAGAATGATTTGAGAAGTAATTTCTTTAACTCCATCTTAATGCTTATTAACATCTTATAGAACTTATAAGAGGTAAAACCTGACAAATCCACCTTGATTTCCTCCTCCAATGCCTCTAATTAATCTTCAACATTCAATAGGAAGTTGAAAAACATAAAAGGGGAGCCATGTTTAAATCTACCATGATGATTTGTATCTCTATTAGTGAGTGGTCTAAGCAAAGGGGCTTATTAAAACAAGCTTTAGAACCTTGGAATTCTAGTATCCACTTTAAGTTTACAACTATTCTTAGGCAAAACATCATAATCAAAATCACAGACCCAAAAAAAATTCTCTTTTTCCATATTTCCCATGAATACATAATCAAAAGAAAACATGAATAACTTTTAGAAACCATTGTAAGAACTCAATATTCAATGCTTCTACTCATAATCAATCAACACTCATTACCTTTAGAAACTGAGCAATCTAGAGGTAGACTTTGTTGGACCCCATTTTTGGAGCCCAACATCGGACATGGGATCTTGAACCTTGAGCACAGAGGAAGGCTTAGAATATGGAATTTAAAAGAGAAATCCTTCAGAAGCAAAGGCGGGCTTCGCCGTGGCAAACATATGTGAGTATAACTTCACCGCGGCAAACATATGCGGGTAAACCTCACTAACCATTCTGGTGAATTACGTCGCAACAAAAAGTACTACTTCACCATGGTGAAGTCGCCACAAGAAAATCATAATTTCCTTCAGGTGAAATACGCCGCGGTGAAAACCCCTATTACATAACCCATAACCCTTCCATAAATCCAAACATTCGGGTCAATTTTTCCATGATCACTAGATCAACTAAATGGCATAATTTGACAACACTTTCTTATAGAACAATATTCCCCATCATCTTAAGTTTCTAATGACACTAAAATAATTCAATTTGGTTGAGTACTTTAAAATTTATTCCCTAAAAATCTTCAGGTTGTTCTTATACTAAAACGACATTCTATGTTCAACTTCCATCCAAATATTACAATCCTTATAGATCGAATTAGAACTCCATATCATCATAAACGTTGTATCCCTATGTCTCTAGTTTACACAAAATCAAAAATTATCTCATTTGTATAACTACACAAAAAGTTATGCCTAAAATTCCAATGCATGTTTTGTGCTAGAAAGTTGAGTTTGCCGCGGCGAAATTTTCTAGAAACCTACTCTAGGAACATATTTTGGGACATTTCTCATCTTATTACTTCCCACCTTTCACATATAACCCATCTTAACACTAACCCATCTTTTCTACTTCATTTCCAACTTCATCCCAACCCAATATCATTCACAACAAATTCATAATCCACTTTTGATCATTAACCAAACACTAAAATATTCACATTGGAGACTTCTTCAATTCTTCATCCATTTCCAAAATCAAAATGAAGTTCATACATAGCTTTAATTACAAATCAACATTACATCAAAGTCTTAATAAAATATACAAAAATACATTGGATGCTCAATGGTCAATGTGTTTATAAAGCTATCCAAAAGTCTAGCCACTAACTTAGTACAAAAGCTAACTATCTTGGAATTTGTCTAAATGCCTTGCAAGGATCACTGATCTTCTCGACCTTCACCTGAGGAGTGGGAAAAATATTAGGTTGAGCTACACAGCTTAGTGGCTAATATATTTATAGCGATTGGCGATGAGCTACACAATCAAACATACATGCATTTGATCATATAAGCATACTCATCTTATCTTAACCTAACAATGTAAGTTCAACATTCATAACTCACAACTCAATACATCATCATATAAAACATATTGGATGTGATTTAACATTAAAGCATAATACTCAACTTCTTTGAAACTTAACACATTAAAATGCAAGTGCACAAACAAATGGCTCGAGGGTTTTGTTGAACAAAACAGAGAAACCGAAGTTTACTCCGTGAACAAAACGAGTCCACTTTTTAGGTCTCGTGTGCCACAAGTGGGTAGCCGGGAGAAGGCTTTATGTTGGCGTGCACGTGAATACGAAGTGGTTCCTCTCTCGCCCAAACACAATCAAATCTCATGCTCATTTTAATCAATCACAAGTTCATATTCTTATGCTTTTTCTTCTTTCCATTTAATCAAAATGCCATGATACAATTCCAAGGCATAGCATAATCATACTCACAATTCAATTTTTATCACATGTCATTAATCATAATGAAATTTCCACATCATAATATTTCAACGCAAATCATTTTAACACTTAACACATACATAAGGCATTTTTCTCGTTACGCAATAACTATACATAAATTACCCACCTTATAACTCTTGAAAATCTAAACTCAAATTGGAACTTCCCTTTGCTCTTGGGTAAGATTTCCTTGATTTCCTAAAACAAACCAATTTCCCATTAAATTCCAATCCAATAAAACCCTTAAAACTTCCATAATCACAAAAATTGAAATCCACACAATTCAAGCTCAAAACTAACCTACCCATAGTCCATCTAGGTTAGAAAACCCAAAACCTAGCTTAGGAGCCCAAAAATCAAACGAGTCTCTCAATCATCTTCTTTCAACACAACCCATTCGTTACTTCTTTCTCTACCTAAGCAAGAAAGAAAGATAAACTTACCTTAAACAAGCTTGATTCTTTCCCTTTCCACGTTTTTCTTTTCTCTTCCCTAGCTCCCACACACTCTTCTTCTTTTCTTCTTCTGTCTCACGTTTTCTTCTCTCTTTTCTCTCTTCTCACGATTTTCTTCTTCTTTCTCCTATTCAAGACTACACTTTAATGTAATGCCCCTTTTGTCCCTTCTTTTGTCTCGTATTACCATTACACTAATTTAATCCCAACATCTCTAATTAATAACCCCAATTTCTATTCAAGCTTGCTAAATTACTGACTCAACTCTAAAAATAATAAAACAATTAAATCAAGAATAAAAAAATAAAAAAATTTAGGGTCCAACAGACTTGGAAAAAAATGTGTTTAAATATGATATATTCACGAGTACACTTAAAAACCATTCATGATCATGACATTTCACAACTTTGTAAGTCATTTCATTTCTCCACGACTAAGGTTCACATGCATCATCATGAATCAAAGGATTTTTCAAGGTTTTAATGCGGCCAAGGTTAAGGTGATATATATTTGGATAGTATAGTGCCAAAGCCATCGAAGCTAAAACACTCACTATAACATCAAGTATAAAAACCAACATTCACTCACAATTGTGCAGCTCAACTATGATGAATGGAAAAACTATGTTTCACAACTCAAATTTAAGCTCTCACCTCACAAACCGCATGAAGCATAACCAATTAGAAGGAATCACACATAAAAATGAATGATAACCATAACTATAGGGAGTGATCCTTCCAAAATAATATCTACCTCATAAGCATCATACTCAAATGACCCAATCAATACAACTTTAGGAGGAAAGAATAATTATAAATAACTTTGCAAAGCATATGCATTTCCTCCTTGATACTTTTATTTAAACATTTTCCCTTTTTTCTTTTTTCTTTTTATTTTTTATTTTGCTTTTCTCTTTATTTTGTTTTTTTCATATAAAAATTGAAAGAAGCTACATCAACGTGGGAATTTCATTGATATGATATAAAATAGCATCCAAAAGATTATAACCATCCCACACATATGCATACCCCCAAACTTATACTTTTGTATGCCCATAATCATCAACAATCAACTAATGCTTCATTAGGCTTAAGGCTTGGGTAGGAAATTTGGTTAGGTTTAAAGCATGTAATGTGGTTAGCATAAAAAGAATAGATAAATAAAACTTAAAGGGGCTTATTAAAAGGAAAAATCATAATGATGGGTAGGTTATTTAGCTAATGAAGCTTATGAAATAAAAATATGCCTATATCATTTCCATATTAAAACATGTGATAAAAATGTGGTCCCAAATAGAAATTCAAGGCAAAGTTAGGATGTGCACGTCATGAAGGTCACACATAAACAAAAGATAATGAGATTGTTATGGATGTGTTAGTCTAATGAGGCTAAAAAAGCTCATTGGCTTATGCTTACCACTAGTCACTACTCTTTTAAAGATAATGTACATTAGTCAATCACAGGAGTAAAAGTACATGCTAAATTTTCCATGGATGCATTCATCAAATAAAGGAACATAAGCGGTAATATCTTGCTTGCTAAGGAGTTTCTCAAAAATTACCAATTGGAGTTTATAAGTAGTAACTATGTCATCAAGGAAAACGTTCTTAAGGTGTTTAATATAGTAAATTAGGACTTCATTCTCTTATATCTTGTTGCTATTGATTTTTCAGTCTTCTTCGCCTCATGGATTAAATAATGCTTAACTACCACTTCTTATGATAGGCTTGTTAATAGAGAATTTACTCATTATTTAATAGATTAAAGGGGAAAAACAAAGGGACACCTTTCCCTTACCTATTCACCATTTGTATAGAAGTGTTGTCTTAGATAATTCAAAAAAATATCAGATAAATGAAAGACTTCAACTTTCATAAGAAGTGTAACGGTATAGGAATCACTCACCTAGCCCTTTTTATGATTTACTCTTGATTCGTAAAGTTGATACAATATCTTTGGAATGTTTAATGAATCCTTTGGATCAATTTAGTTCTCCTTTTGGGCTTTCCTGTTAGATTAGCGCTATAAAGGCAATCCCTTTAGCACTTTTGTACAAACTTTATTTTGATTAATAAAGCTAAAGGTAATTTTTTATTAATTTGATGTTTGTTTATTTATAAATTGATGCCAATCCTAAATCAAATTAATGAAGTCCTTGATACAAAACATAGCATGAAGGAAATCATGATGAGATCATGATAATGAGATTCCTATCATATGCAAACATGTTAATATCTAAATTATCCCTAGTCATAGGATTAATAAAATAGAACATTATTAATCTGGATAAACTAGCACATGTTATACTTCTTGATTTGATCAAGTAGTGGATATCTCAAACTGTTAGCATGAGATGCTTAGAGTTAACATATGGATGCTTACTATGAGTAGTAAGTACATCGGAAGACCCGCTATGATATTATCTTATGGATGATCTATCAAATGTCAATGATCATCATAACAATGGTATAAATATCCTTAGACTTAAGTTACTCAAGGATATTCTATATACCGATCCTGTGCTTTGACATCATTCCTTGTTGCCTCAAGATGAGGTCGCTCATAGGGTGGTGATTACTCATATTTTGACAAATTATGGACCCAAAATTGATAATAATTTACATAAATGACCCCTAAATTTAAAACTCTCAAAAGTTTAGCAAGTGGAACCTTAACTTGTCAAATAAGTAATTATTTTTTAAGGTAAAATAATATTAGTTTTGTTAGGATAGGTATGTAAAAATTGGTGCTTTCTTTTTTTTTTAGGAATAGATTTCAACTTAGTACTTACAAAAGGTTTGAGAGAAATGGAGAGAATTTTAGAGAATATAAAATTTTATTTTGTTTGGCTTAACCTAGGATTATTTAAAAATTATCGAAGACATAATATAAGTATATGGGTGTGTCCAAGGTTATGTCTAACTAGAGATTTTATTTGTCCATTATTGAAAAGATTAACATTGCCTTATATATGGCCATGTCAAAGGCCTTATATCTTACAAAATAAAAAAAGGGTATCTAACATGACCATATTATATATTGTGTTACTCTTAGTAATTAAGAACGAGCATAGTGTATGAAATAGGCATATTGTAACCTGTTGTTAGATTTGGCAATCCTAAATACCCATAACAATAATTCACAATTTAGTGATGCGACTTCATACCACCTTTTAAACATAACATGGATTTTGTTGATTGATTTAAGATCAACCATGAAATTGTTTAAATGGAGATAATGTAAAAACAAATATATTTTTCTGTGATCTCTTTAATAAGTTATTGATGAACTAGACTAAGCCCTTTTTCCTTAAACAAAATACTAAAACTTTTAATTATCCTTTATGAAAGTTGTTCAAAATTGAGTATGCAATATCATTATTAATGGTGTGATAAAATTGATTACCTATGAAACTTACTATAATAGGTGTTAGAGGCTTATTAGTTATTTATAATAACCATATTCAACCTCTCCATTAGAGGTCAAACAAGTAGTTGGTCCACATTGATAGGGTATTATTTTCATCATTCAACTTTAGCCTACTCAATTACATCTTTATATTGGTTACTCAGATATGGCAATAAGGCCATTAGTATTACCATTATATATATTTTTTGACGATTAGTGATTAAATATTTCATAATCAATCATAATAAATTTTATTCTATTTTTTTTACTTTTAAATAGTATTACCATTATATATATTATCATTATTGACTAAATATTTCATAATAAATTTTTTATATGTTTTACTATTATTGAAGAAATATTAAATCAATACATGAGAAATTTCTATATTATTAAATTTTATGTGTTTTCAATTTAATAAATTATTCCTTTGATCTTCTAATTGATTTAGGAGAGGTAATTAAATATTTAGACTAAAGTAACCATTTTCACTCATCTACCATTATTCATTAAAAATATCTAAAGAATTTTAATTTTGCTCCAATTTCATTTCCAATCACTTACTTTTATCCTTTGTTATTGTCTAAAGTCAATGCAATATGTTAGTTCATCTAAGTTTTTAACTTAAGTTTTCTCTTATGTTCCAACCTTTTTATACCTTTCTGCTCTCAAATACCCAACACTGTTCAATCATTTTTCAATTAATCTTACACTTTTTTGTTATTTGGAATATTAAATATATATTTGCACAACTATCAGCTACCTTTAAATAAATGTTAATTTGTGTCTCCAAAACTTCTAATGATGAATTTAGAAAAGGCTTATGTGGCACTTTAAATCCATTATAGCCAAAATGATCATACATGTTGCCTTATGTTTAATCTAACTACTCATTTTGCATGAGTTGGAGTTCTTATTGCTCTTATAACATATGAACAATCATGATATGTTATTGCTCCAATCTCGTAAATATTCTATATATATTCTCCATCATTGATTATTGAGGCAACGATCGTACATTCTTTGGTTTTTATACCTCTCCCTCTTTTTATACAATAGTTGGTGGTGACTACTCCAATCTAATATTTACCTCATTAGCCTCGTCCCCTAGGGCATCACCCTTATCTCACCACTTTTACAACTAACTAAAACATACACTAGCCCTTTCTTTGAAAAGATATCATTTCTAAAGAAAGGTCATGTCTTATTCTATCCTTTAAGAAACTAATAAATATATTTTGGCATAGGCATATGGTTTTAAAAATTACCATTTCATAAATTTGTCTTCCTTAAACAATCATATATAACATGATTATCCTTTTAAATGTGTTCCTATATGGAGCCAAGACTAAAATAGTATAGACATAATGGTGTACTTTTTATATCTATTGTAATGATATTTTTTATAATACATGTTGACCATTTTTAATAGGATTGTGGTATATAGAGTACAAACTACAAATATAGCAATAATAAGTCATCAGCAAATGTCAAATGAGAAAGTTTTAACTTATTACATCTATAATATTATTTAAAGCAAGTATTTCTATAGATATTAGAATTCATCAAGCAATTAAGGAATTCCATTCTAATAATAAAGAGGTAAAGGATATTGGGTCACCTTTCCTTACCCTCCTTACAACTTTGATGCATAGTTTCTTCTCCATATATCAAGATTGCATAGGATGGTGTAGTAATGCATTCTTCCATCCACTATATAAATCTTAAAGGGAAGTCGGTAGCCTATAAAGCATTGACTATAAAATTCTAGTTGGTTGAGTTATAGGCCTTTGTAAAGTCTACTTTAAGAGCATAACTTTTGATTATTTTATTGGTCATTACTCTTCAAAAGTTCCTACACAATTATAATATTACAATAAATGGATCTGCCCTGAACAAATGCATTCTATGCTAGATTAAAAAAGTTGGATCAGGTGATTCTTTATTCTATTTAGTAAGATTTTTTTAACATGACTTTATATAAGGCATTGTATCAAACAATAAGGTGATACTCATTTAGGGATATAAGAGCCTGAAGTTTTTTTTTTTTGATGAAAAATAGGGAATCTTTGATTTCCTCCACCTAGACTTCAGTCACAAGCTCCTAATGAAATTCATGGTTTTGATTGAATTTTATACTTCTTATGTGAAGGGAATAGTAGTATCATCCAACCTAAGATGGCTTTTGAAGTGGTTATAGGCAATAGCTTCAGCTCCTCTTACTCAGTAATTATATTCCTATATTTATCCATTAAGAACAATATTTAATTTTTGTTCCTTCTAGTATAGACAACATTAAAGTAGTACCATATAAACCTTTCCCTAACTTCAAGCCAAATCATCATAGATTTTTTCATTAATTATAAGTCCAAAGATTGATTATGAGTTGTCATAAGAGAAACCTTATGGATCTTTAAGTAAGTGTTCCCTAGATTATTCATGGCTTCCTTCTAGCAAGAAATAAGTGCTTTAAAGGCCTCTTGTTTATCTTTAAGCATAAAATCATTTTGCCTTTTAGATTGCTTGTTACTCCGTATTTATAAACTTTCATAAAACTTGAGATCCGTGAGGCATATACTTCTAACTACTTTTGAGGCTTTATAGGCACTGAGTATACAATAGAAATCTCCTCCAATGGTGCAGGGTCTTTTAATTATTGAATTTTAGTTCTATAGAATTCCAATAATCCTTATCTCTCAAATTCTTAGTTTTATGAGCATATGCCACACTACAAGCTAAAGGCATGTCAGACTAAATCATTAGTAATTCATAATGTGACATTTGAGAAGTACACAACTAATTAAGGATCTTTAGCTTAGAGGGAGAAAAGCTTACTACAATTTGTCATTCATATAAGCATCGTCGTTGGAAAAAATGATCCAATTTTTATCTAAGAACCATAAACAATCCTTATTATGGTCCCCTTTATTTTTATTTCAATGAAACCAACAAAATTAGGCCTCTTAACGATTAATAAGTCCTTAACGGCTAACTATTTATTTAAGTCATTCAAGCCTCTTACATTTTAAACTAAAACCTTACATCATTGATTTTTATTTGTTTGCTTCCTTTTGGACCTCCTTTCAAATGTTTTCCTTCCATTTCCCTCTACATCTTGCTTCTCCAAGTTTTCTTTGGGATCTGATGTTCCTACTTCCATCTGACATGATGTTGCGGGCATAGGTCCTTTGGAGGCTATAAGAGTTGAGGCTACTACAATAGGCTCATGAGGACTAGACACCTTAATTACTTCTTGCCCTTTACTTGTAGTCAAAATTTCATTAGGAGGAGGGCTTAGGCATCTAAGACTCTGCTTCTTCAAGAGCTTTAATCTAATTCATGATTGATAGCAGTAGGCTTTGATACCCATATCTTCTTTTGTTCCTGATCCTAGATAACTTAATTGAGGTTTTTTTTTAGGTTTCCATTCTCTTTTAATTTATAATTCTCACATATTCTAGGATTTTTCTCTTATGATCAACTTTTATGCAAAAACATGTTCAAATCTTATTTTTCTTAACATTGCAATGTTCTAATCCAACCCCACTACTTCTAAACTTACTAGCTATATAACTTATTCCTTCAGCATATCAGTATTCTAGGAGGACTCTGTGGAAGTTCACCCATAATGGGATGGTTTCTAAGACACTTCTATCCATTTTGATATCATGGTAAAACCTTTTAACTAGTAAAGGAATTCCCTATATGTTGGGCCCCGATTCACATTAGGCTTGTTTAATTTATTGTTGAGGTTTAGCTTGCTTAATTTTTCCTTTTAGAAATTAATTTGGAATTTTTAGTCCTTAAGTGCATGAAATTAAATGAAGGGATTTAGTTTTAAAAAAAAGATGGAACTTAGAGGATGTGCATTGACTACAGAAGGATCAATAGGGTGACAGTGAAAAACAAGTACCCTTTGCCTCGAATAAATGACTTGTTTGATCAACTCCAAGGGGCAACGGTCTTCTCTAAGATTGATCTTAGGTCTAGCTACCATCAACTCAGGATTAAGGAGTCTGATGTGAGCAAGACAGCCTTCATAACACAGTATGGGCATTATGAATTTTTGGTTATGCCTTTTGGACTGACCAATGCTCCTGCTGCTTTCATGGATCTGATGAACA
>JAOSBN010000009.1:1082582-1102514 GCA_027563595.1 Erythroxylum suave
CATTTCATTAATAACCACCTAACCCAACATAGCCTTAGGTATAAATTAAAATAAAATATAAAATAAAGAAATGTACCATACACAAAGTATTTTACTATCAAATGTATACATATTAATTTTATGCATTTAAGTCTATTCATTTAAATTTACCGTTGACCACGGTGAAGTTAGACTGAGAAGGGAAAAAATTAGCAAAATTGTGTTAATTTTATGCAAAAACAATTGTTGAATGTCGAACCCTATTTTTGAGACTTTTGGTGATTGTAGATGTCTTTATAGTTCGTGGGAATGACAAACAAGTAAAAACAAGATAGATGAAGCTCTTTTGAGGAGATACACAGCTGTGTTGAGTGTTATACGTTCGTGTCTTGACTTACACAACTGTGTAGATTAATAGTGTAAGTCTTTAGAAACGTGTGAAAGAATGTACGTAGAGTGAAGACATAGAAGGTTGTGTACACACCTGTGTAAAGATTCATGACCGTATGTGAAGATAGTTTAACTCTTTGTAACTGTATACAACTATGAGTGAACCAGTGTTGAAGATACACAATCAATTACACTACCATGTAAGCGACCGTGTATGATGTAGAAAAAACTATTTCATAATATAAAAGAGAAAAATACATAGGTTTTTGTAGAGAATGTATTCATAACGTACAAAAGTGAGGAAAAATATAAAAATGACAAATAATATTATATTCTCATCCTTGTTCGATTGTTTTGGGGATTGGTTTGAGTCTTCATTGACTTTGATAACAAATTTAGTTTTAATCTTGAAACTTTGTGAGACAATTTGTTGTTATGAGGCAAGAGATCAACTTTTTGTAAATCCTTATTGACTTCAATATATTTTCTTGTCAGTTTGGCATGTAATTTTCTCCTCTACATTGGAGGGTTTTTCATGTAAATCTTGGTGTTTGTTTCATCATTAAGTTTCTTATTCTCATATTGTTTTGCTAGTGCAAGTTGAAGAGTTCCTTCTTGTCATTGATCTTTTAGAGAGTTATGTTATTGTCTCCCAAAAAGTGGTATCAAAGCCATTGTAATAGAAGGTAGAAACATATATATCATCAAATTACTCAATTTGGAGGCCTATGATAGAGGACCTTTTTCATTACAAGGATGTAGTTCCTTCAAAACCTGAAAAGATGTCAGATAGAGAATAGGAAAAAGATGAAAGAAAACTTTAGGAGCTATTAGATAATGGATTGATATTAGCATATTTAACCATGTTTCTCAAGAAACGAATCCTTTTGAGCTATAGAAGAAGCTAGAAGGTCTGTATGAAAGGAAAATTGCTCATAACAAGGCCTTTTTAGTTAAGAGACTTATAAACTTGAAGTTGAAAGCTGAAAAATCAATGTTAGAGCATCTAAGTGATTTTTATGACATAATCAACTTACTATAATGAAGATCAGTCTTGATGATGAGCTTTAAGCCTTGTTCCTATTGAGTTTGTTATTGGATAGTTGGGAGATGCTAGTTGTGACGATTAGCAACTCCCCTCTTAAAGGTGTGCTCTCTTTGGATGTAATCATAGAGAGTATCTTTAATGAAAAACTTAAAAGAAAGGAGATTGGAGTTGACAACATTCAGGCTTTCTTGACAGAAAAGAGAGGAGGGAATAAGAGTAGGTCCAAAGGTTGTGGCAAGTCTAAAAATCTTTCAAAGTCTAGAATTGACAAAGATTTGAAGACATATCATTGTTGTGATAAGCCAGGACACATTAAGAGGTTCTGCTATAAGTGGAAGAGAGATAAAAAAAAAAGATCGTCAAAATGATGGCAACGATAAAAATACAACAATAACAGCTTTAAGCATGAATGATGAGGTTCTCTAGTTTGTGCAACTAATGAATGCTTCAATGTCAGTAATTTTGGATCCAAATGTGGAATACTTCTCTAACTACAAAAGAAAAGATTTTGGGAGTGTAAAGATGGGAAATTAAAGGTCTGCAAAATATTTGATATGGGTAATATCTGAGTTCAGACAAATATTGGATGCTTAGTGACCTCGAGAGATGTATGATACATCCCCAATTTAAGGTTAAATATATTATCAACTATTGTCTTAGATTAAGAAGGATTTTACCATACTTTCGGGTATAGGAAGTGAAAACTATCTAAAGGCGCAATAATGGTTGTTCAAGGAGAGTTATGTTACTTATTGTATAAGACACACTTAAAGTTATGCGGTAGTGGAGAAGTATACACAACTGAAGAGGAAACTTCATAAAATCTATGGCATTGATGACTGAGACACATAAGTGAGAAGGGATTGAAATTGATGATTGATAAGTCCCTAATCATAGTTAAGAACTCACTACAACTTAATCTTTGTGATCATTACTTGGCTGGAAAGTAGTATAAATTCTCTTTCAAGAGAAGATATAGAAGGAAATAGAAGATATTAGAGTTGGTGCATTTAGATGCCTATAGCCCTGCTGAGGAGGAGTCACTAAGAGGTAAAAAATATTCTATTACATTTATTGATGCTGCTTCGAGGAAGACTTGGGTACACATATTGAACTTTAAGAGTCAATTATTTGAAACTTTCCAAAAGTTTCATGTTATAGTAGAAAGGGAAGTTAAGAGGAAGCTGAAGTGCTTGTGAACATATAATAGAGGGGAGTATACTTTCAAGTTGTTTGAAGAATACTGTACATTGCATAGCATTAGACATGAGAAAACTCAACCAATAACCATATAGCATAATGGGGTTGGTAAGAGGATGAATAAAACCATTATATAAAAGATTCGTTGTATGCTTAGAATGTTTATGTTTCTAAAAATATTTTGGGGAGAAGCAGCATAAACTACAGTCTACATAATTAATTGAGGTTGCTCAATTTTGTTAGAATTTGAGATTCCCGAGAGAGTGCGGACTAACAAGGATCTCATATAACATCATTTGAGAGTTTTTGAATGTACTCATATATCATTATTTGGGAGTACTTGAATGTAATGTATTTAAAAATTTACCCAAGGATTATAGAAAGAAACTTGACTCAAAGCTAATACCATGTATCTTTGTTAGATATAGTAATGATCAATTTGAATTCAAACTTTATGACCTAGAGAAGCAAAAGGTTGTTAGAAGTAATGGTGTAGTGTTTTAAGAGCACAAGAGAGATGTTGATCTTATGAGAGGAGATAAGTTCACACTACTGCTCATCATATGACATTGTTAGCTCTTCACCAATTCCTTCAACTATTGAGTAGTCTATAGGTGAAGAAAATGAAGTGTATGACCAAACAAATATTGGTGGTGATCTAATACAATCTGAAAATGATGAGCTATATGAAAGACATCCAGAGAATATTGAAAATGAATCCATTAAGGATAGTGAGCAGAGGGTAATTGGATCCAATAGTTGATGAAACATATCTTCAAAGGTCGATAAGGAAGAAAAGTTCTGAATACCTATTATTTACTATTGACAATGAGCCTAAAAATGTGCAAGAGGTTGCATCTTATAAAGACAAATACCTTTGGCTTATAACAAGGAAGGAAAAGATGGATTTTTTGAAAATAATAATAAATACGAGCTTGTAAAGCTTCCAAAAGGTAAAAAGGCATTAAAGTATAAGTTAGTGTTCGCGATAAAGAGAGATGATAATAAGCTTTTTTTAAGAGAATAAAAAGTATATTAATAAAAGGGAAGGTTCAATATGAAAAGGAAATCAAGAAGCCAAAGGAGGCCCTTAAAACTATATACAAAAAAAATAAGAAGCCACAGGAGGCCCTCAAATAAATAACATAACAAAGATCAAAACTATGTAGGAAGTTTCTAGATATGTCGCTGAAGAATAGGTATCTGAAAACAAAACTCAAGGCCTAGATTTCGAGAATAGATCGATGATTTCCTCAATAATGTCTGTGAGAGATCGATGTCTTTTACTGAAAATGCAGTTATTCCTCTCATACCAAAGAAAGTAAACAATGGCAGAGAGAACTAACCGTTAAAGTATATGACTGAAATCCTTCCACTGGTAAAGATGGGTGGAAGCCCACTGGAGAAGGGGAAATCAAGAAGTCAAAGGCCAAGCGAAGGAGGACTTTGTTAAGAAAGAGCCCCAACCTTGTGAGAGAACCTGCACTGAAACAAAAGGTGACCGTGCGTCTCTAAAGATGAGTCACATAATACAAAAGTTGAAGAAGACACAACACCAAACATCTAGAGCTTGTCTATAGTCCGAGGTGTCCTTGTGATGCTAACAATAGGATAAAAGAGTGTCATGGAATATGCTCTAGAAACCATAGTAGATGGTGGATCGGATCCATTAGGCATCGAGCTCTGAGAAGGTTCCATGCAGAGTCAACAGAAAAAACTCCAGATGAGTGGCCCTTCCAAACCTAACTATCAGATTGCATATAGATTTGGAAGAGGAGATATGAAGGTTTCGAAGCTAAAGGCAAGGAAAATTAGGTCTGCAAGTTGAAGAAAAGACTATATGGAGTAAAACAAGCTCTAAGCTAATAGTATCAAAAGTTTGATTCCTTTATGATTGATTATGGTTTAAACGAACTTATATCAATGCTTGCATGTATTTCAAGAAGTTCTCATATGAGAACTTCATCATTCTTGTTCTTTATGTTGATCATATGTTGGTTATAGATAAAGATATTAGTAGATTCTAAAAGTTGGAGGAGTATTTGTCTAAATCTTTTGATATAAAAAATTTGGTAACTACAAAGCAAATTTTAGGCATGAAGATAACTCGAGATAAGAAGAATAAGAGATTGTGGTTATCTTAGGAAAGAAATATTTAAAGAGTGACAGAAAGATTCAATATATGAAGCTTATTGATTGACTTTTTTAAAGTTTGTTAATTATGAATTAATCGCAAGTGCACAGCGTAACTGTAGCTAGTATCGATAAGTACATGTCAATCCCGCAAAGACCATAAATATTAGCAGTTACCATTGTCCTATTATATAGTCTAAAAATTTGACTGTGATTTTTAATTAAATAAATTAAAAATTAAGCCAAAAAAGGCATTAAGATTGAACAGAGAGTTAAGCAATCGCTAAGGAAATTACCGGTATCAATAATTAGAGTTTAGGTTTTGAATCCCCTTAAATAACCTTAATTGATTGATCTTTTATTACGTAATTGTCTTGTTGATTTATTGAACTGTGGAAATTCTTATGGTATGTTAATAACTTACTCTTAGGGCTAATAGCAACTAATCCTAAGGTTATCAACCAAATTACTCAAGTTAAAGTTTATAGAATTATTTTACAATTTTGTGAATCCCGCTATTAGATTTGGCCCTAACCTAAAAGATTTATGTCATCCTATCTCTAGGGTTAATTATGAATCTTTTCAATTACGGTAAATCTATTCACATATGTTTTCTCAATTTCTCTGTTATAAAATCAGATTATGCACTGATATTCCAAATCTATTAGAACATATATTAAACACATAGTTGAGACACAATATATTAATCAAAACAATGGAATTAATAAAAGAATAGAACATGTCATTGCATAAAATTAGGGTTCATCTAACCTATGAACTAAAGCAATTCACTTACATATGATAGAACATGCAATCGACATAAATAAAAAGAAAAATGAATTGAAATAATGGATTCATAATTGTAAATCTCCCTATTTGTCTCCTATCGATTATTCTTGTAAGGTAAATCATTGGTCTTTTATTCCTGTGGATCTTTTGACGATTTCTTTGTTTTTTCCACTTCTCTTAATCAAAATTGTCCTTCTGAATGATCTCAACCTATGTAATCATCTCCTAATGTCTGCTCCCCTTTTTACCTCAGAACATGTCTTTTTATAGTAATTTTTTGGGTGATACACGGTTTGATACATGGTTGTGTACAAGACCATGTATGGCCCAAAATACCCAGAATTTATAATTCTAAACAGTTCGAGAGAAGTACAAGGGTTGATGCACTACCGTGTATCCTTTTTTGCTTCATTTCTTCGTTTTATGCTGCACTTTCATCTGAATTCTTCTCCTTTTAGTCTATGAAGGCAAATATAACCTATAAACACACCTTAAACAAATTAAGTGCTAAATATACAATAAAAGTATAAAATATCAAGTAAAAATACATTAAATATAGGATTTAAATATCATTAATTATGCAACTATAAAACATCCTCACACTTAAGCTTTTACTTGTTCTCAAGCAAACCATAATAAAAATTATCAATTTTACAACATCAATCTCAACTTGTCCATTCATACTATAAATCATCATGTCCTATTGAATCAAATTAGCATGCAATTAGAATCAAATTTTCCTAAAATTAACTTTCTAAGTCGATATTAATAATAATCACAACAATAATCGCATTGAAATAAAAAAACATACAACTTTACAGCCTCACCAAGATTTCACTCAATGCGCTTAAGTGTTTAGGATGAAAAGTATCAAAACTCTTAATCATTGCTTAATAGAACTCTTATCATATATCATATCTCCACCATTTATGTATAAACTAGAAAAAGATTTAAAAAAATCTTCATATAGGTTATAATAAGGCTTACATATGGTATAGTTTGGATATTAAAAAGGGTTAAATTGAAGAAAATTTACTAAGAGAATTTACAAGAAACTTGTTTTCAATTTACATAGGTCCACTCCTTATAAAAAAACATGGCACTTTATACTTTTCTTCTCTTCTATTTCTATGCTCTTTTTTTATCAAAACAAAAGAATCTCGAACATTCATATTGCACCATAATTAAAGAATTGTGGAACCTTTCAATCATTTCAAGTCACAAACAAGTAAAGAATGTAAATAATCTTCAAGGTTTAAAATAATAGAAAGGTCTTCAAAGAAAATTAGGGGAAAATGTTAATATATGGGTACAATAACAATAGAAAAGCCTAATGCTCAACTTGGTTATTCCTAAAAGATAATTTTATAGCTATGGTAATTATCAAAGAAATACACTTAAATAAATTGTTGAATCTAAGTGTCTTCATCGTGTCAATGCTTCTAGTTTAAAAGATATGATCTTAATATATATAATAAAAACAAGTTCTATAATCATTCTACTATACATGATAACACATATTAAAGAATAAAAAGAGCTTTAAATTTTTAAAATGTTCGCTCTTAAGCTCAAAAGGTCACAAAAAATATGGGTTTATATATGTTTAAATAGTATGCAATTTTCATTCAATTTGAATATCTCAATGATTAATGAAAATATGACTTATAAAAGCAATTTTATTGTAACTCTCATCCTTTTTCATACTAATTCAAATCAATATTCAATAATGAAGTAAAGTTTTGATGGAAAAATTTTAAATAATTCAAGATATCAGCTAATAAAATTTAATAATCAAGATTATAATAAGTTTAAAGAAATCATTAAAAATCATGAACCCTTTCCCATGTTTACATTGCCCTTAGTGTACACAATATAAGTATATATAATAAGTGAGAAGGTTTAGTGGTACTTCCTTGAATATGATGATATTTTTGAATTATGATCCATCCACTATTAGATAACATCCATGAAAAATATAAGAAAAAGGATAAAAGGAATCAAAAATAGATAAAAATAAAAATAAAAATACATAAAATAATTAAGAAATAAAATATTAAATTGACATAACAAAAGTAAATCCTAGTTCTTTAGTTACCCCCTAAGTAGCATTTGGCTAACTTCATTAGCTTGGCGTACCTTTTATGTTACCCTCATCCTGGGTTTATGATCAGTGACTTGCTTCCGCACTTTTATCTGCATAAGGGTTTTATAGTTTGTAAGTAATCCACCTATTGCAAGATAACAACAAGGTCATAGTTTATCAAACTATTTAACCCAATTGTATGCATTAATGCCCTTTTTAAAGACAAATTATTAATAAAATATGGAATAACAAAACTCTCTAAAACATCGATTGACCTGAACAGTTTGTCTTTGAGGAAGTGGGAACCCTTAGTACTTAAAGACACTGCCAATGCCTCATCAGTAGTTTCTTGCTTGGCCCCTTTGCTAGTTCTTCCATGACCACCTTTGTCCATTCTTCTTCTTTTGCTTTCTAGACAAAACATTTTTGGCTCATTTTCTTCAATTACTTCTTGCCACTCCTCTACTTCCTCTTTGCAATGTCACTCCATTCATGAAGCCAACTCTTATCTTTTCTTCGCTCTCGAATTTGTGTCAGTTAGCTTTTATTTTTATAAGGAGTTCCATTAAGTTGTTTGAAATACTCTCTTCCTTTTCTTTTTATTCTTCTTTGGGAGCTCTTTTTTATTACCAAGGGTGATTACCGTTTTGTATTCTATAAGATATGTTTCAGTAGTAATGGGCAAACTCGCTTGCATCTCGCCAGATATAATCAGTGCCAGATAGTTGATCTGATTCACCATATTTTGAATATAAGCCTTAGCTTCTTAATACCTCATGATTGATTCTTGAATAAAATCGGCCATCATATCTTCTAGAGTTTGCTCCTAGACTTGAGGTGCTTGCTATTGTAAATATTTAGTTGAAGCATAATCTTTTTGTCCACAAGTAAAATAGTTACTCCATTTTGAATTGTAACTGTTCTCGTTTAGTGCACCTTGAGGTTGATCGTACACGTTCAATTACTCCCATATATAAGTTGGTACTCGACATTCATGATTGTAATAGTTACTCCCATAAATGTCACAACACGGCATTGATGTCGGTTGAGCCTCCAACAATATGTCTGGAAACCTCTCTCTCCTATATGGTGATGTTTCATATTATGAAGACACATCGTAGCTCCCATAAGAGTATATTTTGCTCCATCCTTCCATCATAAGTTGTGGTATTAACGTTAAGCCTTAATCCCTAAAATAAACCATAAATACATTATTATTGTAGAGAATTTTAGAAGATATAAGTGAATAAGCGAAAAGTATAACAAGATACAATAAAAATAAAATAAAATAAAATAAAATACGATAAGATAAATACAAAAAATAATGAATAAGGTAATAACATTTAGGTGTTCCTAATATCAAAGTCCCCGAAAATGGTGCCAAAATCTTGATTGAAATTTTCTAAGTTTTTCGATTATAAATTAGCTGCAAGTGTACAACGTAGTTGCAACTAGTGCCAACGAGTATGGATCAATCCCACGAGGATGATAAATATTAGTTGTTATCGTTATCTTATTATCTAGTCTACAAATTTGGTTGTGATTTTTAATTAAAGAAATTAAAACTAAAGCAACTAAAATAAAAAAAATAGCAAGATTGAACAAAGAATTAAAAATCACTTAGGAAATTACAAATATCGAGAATTAGTTTCTAGATTTCAAATCCCCCTAAATATCCTTAATTGACTGATCTTTTATTATGTAGTTTTCTTGTTGATTTATTTGACTGTGAAAATTCCTATGGTATGATAATAGCTCACTCTTGAGTCTAATAGAAATTAATCCTACGGTTATTAACCAAATTACTTAAGTCAAAGTTTATAGAATTGCTTTACTAATTTGTGAATCCTGCTATTAGGCTTAACCCTAATTCAAAGGATTTACGTCATCTTATCTCTAGGGTTGCAATCAACTCCTTTCAATTACAGTAGATCTATTCCCTCACATGATTTCTCAATCTCTATGTTATAAAATCAGATTATGCACTAAAATTTCGGATCTATTAAAACATATATTAAACACGTAATTGAATCACAATATATCAATATAAACAATTGCATTAATAAAAGAATCAAAACATGTTATTGCACAAACTAGGGTTCATCTAACCTAGGCGCTAAAAGAATTTAGTTACACATGATAGAATAAGAAATCAAACATAAATAAAAAGAAATATGAATTGAAAATAATAGGTTCATAATTTCAAATCTACCTATTTGTCTCCTACAAAATATTCTTCCAAGGTAGACTTTTGATCTTATATTTCGATGGACATGGTTTCTTCATGTCTTCCACTTCTCTGAATCAAAATCTCCCCTTCTAAATGATCTCAGCCATTGTAATCACCTTCTAATGTCTGCTTCCTCTATTGCCTTTGAATATGTCTTTTTATATTAATTTTAAGTTTTTGGGTGATGCATAGTCTGATATAAAGTCATGTACTAGACTATGTATAACTCAAAATATTCAGAATTTGTGATTCTACATAGTTTGAGAGAAGTACATGAGTTAATGCATGACTGTGTATCCCTTCTTTGCTTTATATTTTTGTTTTATGTCACATTTTTGTCAAAATTCTTCTCATTTTTAGTCCATGAAGGAAATTATAACTCATAAACACACTTGGAGCAAATTGATTATATACAATAAAAGTATAAAATATCAAGAAAAATACATCAAATATTGGGTATAAATATGGTTAATTATACATCTATCACATGTTAAGCCAGTTAGCATGGCACTGGCATCTCACTTCAAGTTGTGTTAGCATGCATGTCCCTAGATAGGGAAGGAGAAGTATTGTATGTCCTCTATTCCATACACAACTGTAATAAGGTCTTTGATATATGGAATGGTATGCAAAAGGCCAGATATTGCTCAAGCTGTTAGGATGTTGAGCAAATTATTCAAATCCAGGGAAGGTTCATTAGGAAGCAGTGAAATGGGTTCTGAGATACTTAAAAGGCATGTCGAAGTGGAGTTTGTGCTTTGGTGATGGTGCGCCAACTTTAGAAGGTTTTACAGATGCAGATATGGTTGAAGATCTTGATGGAAGAAAATTTTGGTTTTGTGTTCAAGTTTACAGGGGAGCCATTATTTTCTAGATGATTATCATGTGTATAGGCTTAAAATTATGTTATTATTAATGTTTGTATATAGTCTAAGTGTTTGTTTGGTTTAAAGCAAGAATGGATCTTAATTTTATGTTTCATGAGGTATTTGTTAATCCTAGATTTCCTAAGAGATTGATTACTCTCTCTCAAAGCCTAATCAATTGACCCTAATTTAATCCAAAATTCTAGATTTTGCAACATCTCAATTCGCAAAACTTCTTAATGTTTTCAATTAGATCTGAAGTTATTGGATAATCAAATTCTCACACACGATTTCAGTTAGATATAAAGTTATCTATTGGATAATCAAATTCTCATATAAGATCTTCCTTCGAATGATTGTCAATTTAATAACTTTATGACTTATTAATAACTTTATGACTTATTAAATTGTCAACTCTTATTGGACAACCTAATCTGATTACTTTTGACTCACTCTTTCAATTTTTTGTCAAAGTATGGCATGTGCAGCTATCAGCCATATCATAGCAATCCAAGCTATAAGAGTGTGTGGCTTTATCTACGACTAAAGCAGAGTCTGTAGCTGCAGTGGAAGCTTATAAGAAGATGCTTTGGCTAAAAAGGTTCCTTTAAGAGTGAGATGTGAAGTAAGAAGACTATGTAGTATTTTATGATAGTCAAAATGCTATTAACTTGAGCAAAAATGCTATGTATCATTCCTGCATAAAGCACATAGATGTCAAGTATCATTAGTTAAGGTTTGTGATAGAAGAGAAACAATTAATGTTGAAGAAGGTTCATATGGATTTGAATGGTGTTGATATACTGACTAAAGTGGTTTCTAGAAAGAAGCATAAGCTTTGTAGTAAACTTGCTAGGATGTATCTCAAGTAGATGATTGAGAATAACATGTCTTCCTTATATTTGGGCTAGAGGGGGAGATTGTTAAGTGTCTAACCTTATTTTTATGACTTTCAGTAATCATAGACATCTTTCTGATTTATGGGAATGACGAACAAGTAAAGGAAGCATGGATGAAGCTCTTCAATAGTGTAAGTCCCTGGAAACATAAAACAGTGAAGAAATACATAGTCATGTACACACCTGTGTGTGGAGGCCATGTAACTGTCTGTAACCTGTATAACTGCAAGTAAGGTGATGTTGAAGATACAAGGTCACTTATATGGTCGTGTAAGGGATCGTGTACGGTGTAGAAAAACCTATTTCGTGATATAAAAGAGAAAAATATATAAATTTTTGTAGAGAGTGCAGTCATCACGTCCAAAAGTAAGGAAAAACAAAGAGAGAGCAAATCTTCTTATATTCTCATCCTTGTTCTATTGTTTTTTTTATATTGGTTTGAGTGCTTGTTGATTATGATATCAACTTTGGTTTCAATCTTGAAACTTTGTAAGACGACTTGTGGGGTAAAAGAACAACCTTTTGAAAATCTATGTTGAGTTTAGTAGATTTATTTTTCGATTTAGCCTATGATTACTCTACACTAGAGTGTTTTTCACGTAAATTTTATTCTTTGTTTCATCAATAAATTTCTTATTCTCGTATCGTTTCGCTGGTGCAAATTGAAGAGTTCTTTCTTATAGTTAATAATTAGTTGTTCTTTTAGGGAGTTGGGTTATTACCTCCAAAATTTAACGTGAACTTAAAAGGGAGAAGAAAATAATTAGAAAGGTTCGTTAATTCACCAAGGCCAGGCATGTGTTAATGATGTGCCTAAGAATGTGACTTAAGGCGCGACTTACAAGACAAGTTTCATCGTGCTATTGGTATGCTAATTACAACGATAGGACAATGAAAGGGCAAAAACAGCAAATTATGTAATGGGATATCTGATCACCGATATTATATAGTTGAACAAATTTACGATGAATATGCCAGTCAATTAAAAACACCCCATTAACTACATTAAAGGAGTTTCATAAACCATTCCATTTACATTGAATATTACTGTCTGAATCTTAAGCCTTTGATAAGTTGCAATTATTTTGGAGCAACAAATTAATTGGGAGTCTCAAAATAACCACAATGGAGTGCTATAGAGGAATAAAATTAATATTTTATACATATAAAATAGTACCTAGAGGGAATTTATTCACTTATATTCAGTATTTTAACCAAATAAGACCACCGAAGTCACTGGATTAAGGGTAATTAAGTCAATAAGGATTAATAAGCATCAGAGGATAAGACTCAAGTTGACAAATGACACACCAATTATTGTATGCTTAAATAGGGGGAGGAAGCGTATAGTTGATGCTAACGGCGACTAATTTAAAAAAATGAAAAGAAAGAAGAAATGGAAGATGAAAGAAAACGAAAGTAGAGAAAGCAACTTCATTTCATTTGGCCCATGCCATGTCCACCTCGTAGCCTAATGATGTGAAGTCATCAACTTCTTCTCTTCTTCTATTCTCCTTCTTCTTCTACTAATACTAATACTAATAGTACTACTGCTACTACTACTCTCTTCCTCCTGCTCTTTTCACCTTCTCCACGGGCTTATTATTCCTTACCTTTGTTTCATAAACAAATTACAACAAAATTTCTCGCTGATAATCCACACCATGTCAACTGATAGGGGAAAGGACATAGCAGAAGCATCCGATGAACATCAACAGCCAACAACCCCTAGTCGCTATGAATCACAGAAGAGAAGAGACTGGAACACTTTTGGTCAGTATCTTAAGAACCAGCGGCCACCAGTCCCACTTTCCGAGTGCAATTGCAATCATGTTCTTGATTTTCTTCGATACCTTGATCAGTTCGGCAAAACTAAGGTACATCTGCAGGGTTGTACGTTTTACGGGCAACCTGAGCCACCTGCTCCTTGCACGTGTCCACTTAAACAAGCTTGGGGTAGCCTTGATGCCCTCATCGGCCGCCTTCGAGCAGCATATGAAGAGAATGGAGGCTCATCGGAGACAAACCCTTTTGCGACCGCAGCTATTCGGGTTTATCTAAGAGAAGTTAGGGATTGTCAAGCTAAGGCCAGAGGGATACCTTACAAAAAGAAAAAGAAGAAGTCGACCTCAGTCAGTAAGGGAAATGATGAATCCAGCTCTTCAATGCACATTTCTTGAGCTCCTGTGCTTGCCAAATTATGGTGATTTAACTATCTTTCAGCTTCCTTGCAAATTGTTCGATTATTTTTGCTAGCGTTAAGACTCTGTCAATTCTGGTTCATTTTATGCTAAAAATATAATTGCTTATGTTTAATGAATACAACTGCGAAGCCTCAGATAGTCAGATACTGGTATTGTTTGCTCAGGAACTTGGATACATTTAACCATAACCGGAAATACTACAAAGGGATACAGCTATCTTATCAGAAAAACTTAGTCAAAAAGGGGCCAGGATTTCAATCCCTTTGGTCCTAACCCCTAAAATGTCGGCATCAAATATGAGAACCCCAATCTTAATTTCAACCATTTGATTGGATATTATAATTCTAGAATTCCTCTAGACATTATACCATAATGAAAAAGGGACTGATTGTACATGCAATGGTGAAGTTGAACATGCAATGGTGACTCCGGCAGTACGTAAGTCTATCGTATGGTGGGTAAGAAGCAAATCCTGGATTAAAAAAAAGGGCTATATATAGAATGTAAGTGTATGAACTATATAACCATCATTTAATAATAATAATCATCAGTCAATATTGGTCTTAATTTTTTTCTATAATAAATATTTATAGTTTTAATTTTTTATTCGGATAACTTTGTTATGATATGTACCTTTCAAGATTATAACCAAATTCTCTGCCCAATGAATAATCACATCAGGTGATGTATCTTAATTGCACTTTCAAGTTTTCTACTTAATTTAATGCTCATGTGAATGGTTGAAAGACAGATTCACCTAAGATTAAGGGTTTCTTGCTTATTTCTTTAATTAAAATTTTGTATGCTAATGCATGCTGTCTGTCTATTGCTTCTCCTTTGTGTTGGAGTCTGTTAACTTATGATATATAGAATTGCGTAGTTGTAGGAGATATTTCCATATAGTGTTTGACGTAAAGAGGGAAAGTATCTTTAAGAGCATATATTCAACTTGTATATATGTACATCTTTGACAGCAATAATACGTGACTTTCTCTGCAAATTTTACACTTTGTCATATTTAATGGCACCATGGGCCTTGCCAATCAGCAATGTCCCACTCATTGCTTAGCAGTGCTGAGCACCCATGGAAGGGCAATTGTGAGATTTCGTATCCTGCACTTTGTACCATGCTAGATTTTCATGCTTTATGATCAGATTTTGTGGTCAGCAACTTTATAGGTGTATCTGTTTGGAATTCAGCTTCAGCTTGCATGGTAAAAGCTTAATCTTTGTGCTTATAATTAAGGGAAGAGATTTTTCTCTTTATTTTTGCTTTTCATTTTTATATATGTTCAGAATTCATGACCATATAGCAGTGGGTTTGCTCTTTAGTTGTGTTAATCTTGAACTGTCTGTTCTCTACGAAGGTATTTTATGTTATTATTTTAATGTTTTCTAACGCTAAATAATTAATATAATTGACAGTACAGCAATAATTTCAGTGTTTCTAGGTTATTGTCCAATCAATCATTCTGCAAATCAGAATGCATAAAAGGACTGAAGCCGCAACTTTTTGCATTATTTGCATTCCTTGTATGCAACATAATTCGCACCTTTGATACAACTAGCAGACGACCACACAGATGATAGTTCGAAATTAAATTGTGTTTTTGAAGCCAAACCAAATTCAAGAACCATTCCAAATTGAAAACGTAACTAGAAATAAGAACTCCTATGTTCTTTTTTTAATGAGAGAACGCAATTTGTTATGCAGACCCTTGGAACAATTAGTGATGAGCGAAGAATCAGAAAGAGAGCAAAGGTAATTGCCTTAGCAATCCTCACCAGATGGGCTAAGGTTCATTAGATGGTTTCCTAAATTTTCTCGTCTGTTTCAGAGTCGTCAACATCGAACAAGAAGATAGTGGCCCCATTACTTTGCACTTATTTTCTGATCATCACATATGGAGAATAATAATACTTATTGTGTTGACATTAGGAAAATAGAGGATCTGAGTAAAAATAATAATAACACTTAATTAAATGATTGCGTCAAGATCGAAAATATAATTGTTCCAAGAATTTATGATATTAAAATTACCTTGTCCGCTCCACATGCGTGAACCTTTGTGCACACTAGCCGATCATCAGATGCAGTATCCATTTGTTCATCTTCTCCGATCCGATACATAACCCTCCTATTATAGATATCGCATGCTTAACAGAGGTGTAAATCGTACTCATCACGCGCAAGATTCATCACCGATCGTTAACAAAGTTAACTGCGATGTCACTCTTAATCTGTTAAAAGAATTATTAAATAAGCAAATCAAGTTTGAGTATATTAGATCAACAAATCAAGTTTGAGTTTTTTTTAACTCAAATTTAGTACAAAATTTGGTTAAATTTTAAAATTAGTTGAGTTTAACTCAATCAAATTAAGATAAAATAGCATCATTTTACTTAAATCGAATCAAACTAGAAGAAACCTTTAAACTCAAACTCAATTAGTAATCATCCCTACTCATTCGGACTACATGTGCCAACAAAAAGTGTTAGAAACGGTTCTCCTAATTTAGTTTTATTTCTTCTTTCTAGTAATTTTATTTTTAATTTATGATTCTAGTTTACATTTTTAAGTAAAATTTTATTTGATAATTAAAACTATTGATATTATTTTTTTTACTAATAATCATTAAAATTAAAGAAGAGTTAGAGATTAATATGATTATTTTATTTTATTTCAATTGAATTTCTTATGTAATATATAAATAATATAAAAATAATAAAAATTTTGTCAAATCTTTTTTAATCCAATTGATTTTTCAGATTTTGAATTTTGGGTTCATATTCATGTATTGTTTAATGTATTGTTTAACTCTTAAGCAATTATTAATCACATTGACTATTCAATTCTAAATTGAATTAGATCTAAGGTTTTACGATAATCACATCTAAATCTGATTTTTAGGGCTTTAATTTCAATTCCAAAAATTAAGATCAATAACAATTAAACAATTTAATCAAATTATAGAATTAAAATCCAATTCTAATATCACTGTTGGGATATCAGGAAGAGAACCAACCTTGACCACAACAAAATAATTATGAAGCTTTTTCGTATTTTAATTTCTCAAAAATCAAGATCACTTTAATTATATAGAATGATTAACATATGAATCAAAATAAAATATGAATTTTAATTCGTACCTTATTCCGAAGCTTGATCCTATCCCTGTCATATCTAAAAAATTGTTTCTAAAACTAGTCCATCTTAACCACTGTAATAGCATAAACGTTTGGCCTCTAACTGTATCTATAGAATAGGTTGAGAGTACTTTATGACTTTTATAGAGAGTGTTAAACAAGAAGTGCTAGCATCATTAGAGCTTAAGCTTATTTATAATAAATTTTGGACATTTTAGTAATTTAATTAAAATTAAATTCTAATTTTGACTAAACTTTAATTAGAATTACAAGTAACTCTAATTAAATACTAATTATACCCAGATAAGGTCTAATATCTTATATTGATTCTTATTTATTAAATATCTCATATTTAATCATAAAGTTTCTTGAACTTTACGATCAAGCTCAACTGATTAAAAAAATTTTGCTCTCTTCAACTCGTTCTCTATGTACGACCTCTTAGCTAGGTTCCCAAACATATTGGAAAATGATTAAATTATAATTAGAATTCGTAATTAGAATTAGATAAATTTAAATAATTTATAATTATAAGTTAAAATTGGCATCTAACAATACAACATGACCACCTAAATATTTAGGAATGTCAAAGTAGTTTTGACTAACCTTTCCGTGCATGAATTTTCTATATAATTCAATCTTTTCATCATATAATGTTCTAATTAGACATAGAGCAGATATTTAATGTCTACTTTATTTTGAGTCCAATCATATTAGTTCTTTACCATTAGTTAGTGATTCAATTAATGACATTTGCAAAATATTTACAAATGTCATTCCATCTTGACCAAAGATTTTTTGAATCAGTACTAATCGAGAATAATATAACATTCTCTCTAATTACTTTAGGGTGATAAATCCTATCTTGATCACTCAACTGCATCCATATAGTTCATGCTACATATAATGACTACTGAAAAGATGACCTATGATTAGAATATGTCATAAATAGTATCAAAATAGAGCAGTCCCTATATAAGATAATTTTAGAGACCTCAAGTTAAATGATCACTTATACAATGATCACTTATACAATCATCACAATGAGAATTTCCATAGACATACAAGGAATGTTCCAAATGGATTTCTTATATATGGTCTATTTGGTGAACTTATTCTCTAATAAATACTTACACATTTATTTAAGTATCTCTATACTTTACTCTATGAGATTGACTACTTCTTTTCTAAGAAAAAACAAAATATGTGTTAATCTTTTTACGTTCTATTAATGTCCATCTTAATAGAATAATGACTAGGAATAATACATAAATACAATGTCATAATCATAATCTTATTATAATTTCATTTGCAATCTGTCATTATCTTATGAATTTTATCATATAAATCTAAAAATGAACAAAATAAAGAATTTCTTTAAATAATTGTCAATTAACTACAACCAAACTAATTGGCTATAGGGCATATACCAATAATTTCATGCTTGACAAAGGTGTACATCATCAATCATTAACAACTGTGCATGTCACACTTAATTTGTTAAAAGGTCCATGTACCTCATTATTAGATTAGCATCATGTCCAATTAAGTTTGAGTACATTTTAACTTGAATTTAGTAACCAAATTTAAAAATTAGTTGAGTTTAACTCAATCAAATTAAAATAAAATAGTGTCAGTTTTGTTTAAATTGAGTCAAACTAGAATAAAACTCTAAACTCAAACTTAATTTGTAATCTTCCCTACTCATTGGGACTACATGTATCAACAAAACGTGTTGAAAACGATTCTCTTAATTTAATAAAATGGCTAATTAAAGAACACTAGTCAATCGATATAATATATTGGTTGACCAGTTTGCACTGAATATATAGATTCATTAGCTATTAAGACACTAATTAACGAATAAACATATTGGTCAACTAATATGCCTATTGGACCAATATGCCTATTGGTCAACTAGTGTCTTAATAACTAATGAATCTATGTATTCAATGCACACTGGTCGACCAATATGTTATACTGGTTGACTAATGCTCTGCAATTAGCCATTGTAAAGGCTAGCTAGTTTTTGGCTATAAAGGCTATTAGGTAAAAAGCACAGTAGAATCACACAACGCAGGCTGCTAGTGTGCTTCCTGCCCGCGAGGAAAGAAAGAAGAGTGATAAGGGGTCAAATTTGACTATTCGCAGCATGGAGCTACCTTCCTTTCCTACTTAGAAATGGAGTTCCTAAATAGTCAAAAAATGTGCCTTTCATTTGAAAATGAATCTAATATAATGATCGAAGATGCTCAGCTGCTTCACATATTCGAAAGCCATATTTCCAGAAGTAGAAGGAACTGCAAGAGCATGGCGCTCCTATGACTACTCAATCGATTATCATAAACTAAAGGAAGAGGGATTTCTCCCAGGTTTGAACTCCAAGAATCTATACACTTGACCTAGCCTTTAAGGAATACAAGTTCATGTTATGGAAAGTCAATACACTGATTGCATTGTTTATGTCCTATTGCTTATCTTCTGTAGCAGCTACAATACGAGAAAAATGTCGACATTCCCAAGGGCATGAAAGAGGGATATTCCTTCCTCTTCTTTAGCCCAGCCGAGTTTTTGTGTTGCACCCCCTTACCGCAAGGTACACACCGGGACGCCCGGATGTCGCTCTGGCACATATCCTATGATAAGGGTGAGCTACTATCGATCACTACATAAACTTCTCATGGCATCATATCATTATTCATTACAAACTCAAAAGTCTACATTGTATCTTTCAACACTTACTATATGTACATCATTAAACCTAGTACAAAAGTACTACAGGAAAGAGAAAAATATACAAATCTATCTAATCCATCCAAAAATCCCAGTTGATCGACCTTTGAGCCATGACATTTCTTGCCAAAATCTCGTGGAGTCTCTCACTCGATAAAGTCGTCTCTCGGTCCTGAAAAGACAACGTTGCAATTTTGGTGAGTTTTGCGAACTCAATGAGGTAACCATCAT
>JAOSBN010000009.1:1111285-1142992 GCA_027563595.1 Erythroxylum suave
TTGCAATTTTGGTGAGTTTTGCGAACTCAATGAGGTAACCATCATCGATGGTTCACTCAATTCATGCATCACATTATCACACATATCACATTGGATCACATACTTAATCAATCATGTCACATTGTACATTTAACACTTCATAATCATTCATATCATGCATCAGCAATGCACATGAGACTCACTTTCTTTTTTATTGTTGTGACCAAGTGCCTCTCACAGGCTTATACAAATATTAGCCCATAGGGCTCAATCAGACAAAATCACGGAGCATAGCTCTAGGTGCCAAATCAGAAAAAATCACGGAGCAAAGCTCTACGTGGAAGTACTTCATAAAGGCAACTCAAGTCACAACGTCTTTATTTGAGCATGCATTTTATGAAATGCAACATTTTCTGCATACCTCATATATCACAATCTTATAAGAATGTTTAGAAAAAAGTTCAGAGTCATCGGACCTAAGTCCGGCATTCAACTGTCGTTAAGAATCAAATGACAATTTCAATATCAAATGCACATTTATTTCATCTCATTCATATACAAGTAGCACTTTAATAACTCAATCCAATATCACAGTTATCTAACCTCCATGTCCGGAATTAACATTCAAGCCACAATCATCTAGTCATTTTCAACATAATTTAAACAATCAGAAATTAAGTCAGACCGTTTAGGTTATTCACTAGTTACTCCTGAAGCTAATGCTTGGAAGTGCTAGAAACGTTTGGAAGTTGACGTTTTGACTGTTCCTCCATAACAAAATATTACACACATATATCACAATCTGCACAATTATGCGTGTTCATTTATGCACATATATGAAATGAATTATTTACAATGCATGTTCATGACTATTCCGGGTATCTTTCCATCTAGGTTATCACAACCGCAGTCAAATATCGAACCTCACTTAACTAGCATTGTTCGTAGGGTTTATACCTCAACAACCTGTTTGAATCCAATTTCATAACCTAAGGAACTATTTCTGATTTTTCTCCAAACTCTGACTTTCAAGTCTACTATTCACATTAAATCAGAGAGTGTAACTTATATAATTTGTTCATATAAGCAAAAAGTAGACGAATATTCAAAACACAGACGATGGCTAAAGACAGACGAAATATCTAAAGTAGACGAAATGCAAAAGTCAGACAATGGGAGGGCAAACACAGATGATAAAAGTCAGACACAGGCGAAGCGCCAAAAGACAGACGATAGAAGTCAAAGCAGACGATAGAAGTCAAACACAGACGATAGAGTTCAAACACAGACGATAGAATTCAAACACATACGATAAAGTTCAAACACAGACGAAGCACTAAAATATAGACGAAGCGCAAAAGATAGACGATAGGAGGTCAAACATAGACGATAGCAAAGTCAAACATAGACGAAATGAAACACAGACGATAGGCAAAACATAGACGATTCCTTGCGCCTGTGTTTTCCTTACGTTAGTGTTATGACGTCATCACACATTATCACAGACGATAAGAGGTCAAAGAAAAAGTCAAACATAGACGATAGGCAAAACATAGACGATTCCTTACGTCTGTGTTATGACGTCATCACAAACGATAAGTGTTCAACTTAGACGAAGAAAGTCAACCATAGACAATAAAACATAGATGCAAAGTGGTCAACACAAATGATAAAATAGTCAACCATAGGCGATAAAACACAGACAATACGTCTTTACAGACGAATAGTCTATCCTCCTGGACATCTTTAAGTCTTCATCAACTATCATATAAACACCTAAGTACTCGTACATGCTCAGTGAAGAAACAGAGCATATTATCTTTCAATATCTAACTCTCCAAACTAATCTTATACATCATTTTATTTCTATTTCAACTCCAAGAATCATTTCCACAACACTTGATAACTAATAATCCATCTAAACCCAAATAACAGTATATCCCCAAATTTTCATCCTTTTAACACAGTGTGTAAGAATACAATTATCTGAGAATACATGTTCATGCAGGTGATAGAAACTCATCAAATTTATTTCAAAACCTCTAATTCTAAAGAATTTATTCACTACCTTCTTGTTGAAAACTCCAAGATCTTCAACTATCCCCAAAGCCTCAATTTAATGCAAACTCATGTACTACTTTATAAACACAATCAACTTCTGGTTTTTCTTAAGGAAGAAGAAACACTTGAGTAAAGGAAATGATGAGGGTTATAAAGAATCAAAGTTAACTCTTAGAAGGAGTTTGATGGAAAACTCTATATATGGGAAGAAATTTTGGAGACGATGATAACCAGGAAAGAACTTAGGAAAAATACTAACTCCTCTTTGACTCTTCGAATTACTCAACCTTCTAACACATAATACATGCAACTGTACACTTGTCATCTCCTTAAGGTCTAAGTTTAAACTTAGTGTCTTTTGAACTAACTCCTACTAACTCTCATCTTTACATTCCAGCAATCTCAAATTCTTCATTTAATTACTTCTCTTCTTTTTCCTATTTTCCATAATACTCTATAAATTACAAAAATAAATCCTAAGTTCACCAAAATTAATAATTCTCAAAACTTCACAATTCAATTCAATTATACCCAGAATTATTCATGAATGCTTGTACACTTAATTTCATGTGTAGAACAAATATCACTATTCATGTGTATGAGCATGTCATTTTATGCAAGAACATAAAAATGCGTCTCTTGCCTCTCACTGAACACTCCTATTTACTATTCTAACCTTCCTATAGGTAATGGGATGTTACATTTCGGGTATATGTATCTCTTTCTCTTTCATACTTTGCAAAGTCATTTTCTAATTTAATCTCACTTATCTTCCGATGAGGAAGACAATGGAACAATAAAATAAAAAAAGAAAGGGTAGACTCAATGTCATAGAAATAAAATACATCGAAATCAGCATTTAAAAATCCTCCTCGATAATCCTTTTTTAGCATTCAAAGCTTCCTCCTTCTTTCGAGCCAGGGAAGTGGAATAGGTGTCTAGTAGCAAAATAGATTAAGACTCCAGTGTCTTGGATCGTCATATTCTCAGGATAGTGAAGGCGTGGTTCATCTCAAATGCTATTGCATTGTTTGCCCTGCCTTTTTTTTTAATCTTTCCAATTATCGTTCTTACTTAATCAGCCTTTCTTCTTCGAAGGACTGGTTTACTGATTGGCGCAGTTTCTCTTCGTACCGCATTAGGTTAGGGGGCTAGGCGATAATAGCTCCTCCGTATCCCAAAGCGTGCTGGTTAACTACGACCTCAGATGATTAGGCGAGGACAGGACCGGAATTACTGATTGAAATCATTACCCTTGCTGTTTATTACGGGGGAAGAAGATAGAAGGCTACACAAAGGAGAATCGGCTAGGGATTAGATACAATGTGATTAAATCCAAGTATAAGGCAATGAATAATACAGAGGAACAAGTGATTATACGTCACTTTGGGCACATGCAGATAGCCACCCTACGTGGCTTCCTTAGCTTCAGCTCTTACTTATGTTTCCTTCCCTATCTATTGCCTGTGAAAAGTGCTTCTATGGCGTCGAGTATTTAAGAGTTGTTGGAGAACTTCTTTGCCCAGCCTGCACCTGCTTTCTTAAGGAAATGTTCCTCGCTAATTCAACTAGTTCTGTTTGCCGTTAGCCAGTAATGTCTGCCTGCTGTTATTCGTAGTGCACTCTCCTTCGGTCTCTTAACTTTCTGCGAAGGTCAAACTGAGTCTCATTGCCAAACCTTGCCAAAATGGCAAGGTGTCAAAAAACAAAAGGCCAGTTCCTCGACCAAGAGAAAAGGGAAAGTAATATAAGTCAGATGCATCTTCGAATATCATTGGTAAAAATGTCGCTCGTTTTGTTCTTTCTCTATTTATAAATACATGTTTTCTTATTGATTTTAGCTTCAACAAGTATTTGGATGATTTTTACTTAGATTTCTAAGTAATTTTCAATCATTTGAGCATAATTGTCTTATATTTGTGTAAGTAAGTCTCATTGAAATTCTCAAGCAATGAAGTGAGGTATTTTGAGTTGTAAGATTTAATTAGGAAATTGTATTTAAAGGGAATGGTATTAAGATTCCTATTCACCTTGGAAGAAGATAGTAAAATGGTTGCTCTTTACAAAGATGTGATTATATAAAATTTATTACTTTGAAAGAAGAATTATAATGAAATTCAAAGAAGAGTTTTAGGAGTGGACGTAGACAAGGGTTGTTTGTTGAATCATTATAAATCAGTTTGCATTCTTTCTTCTCAACCTTCTTTAAATTATTTTTTAATTTTTTGACTGATTTAAATTAAAATTTTCTCATCTTCATTTATATTGATTGTTATTAATTACTTTTATTGGTTATAGAATTTTGTTAAATCTTTTAAATATGTAATTCACCCTCTCCCTTTTAGGTGCCATTAAGGACTAATAAATGGTATCTAAGTGAGTCTGTTAGGTTGTTATCTTAAAAGAGTTCATATAGTAAAGATCACAATCACATAGTTAGGAACATAATCATCATCATTCAATGAAGAAGGACAAGGCATTAACAGAGCATCTTCCTTTGATGGTAATTATTACCTCTATTGGAAAAATAGGATGAGATTTTTTTTAATAGCTGAAAGTGTTAACCTATAGGAAATAGTTTCAAATGGTCATTTTATTCCTATAAAATTTGTACATAATAAATATATACCCAAATTAAAACAAGAATGAGATACTCAAGATATGAAATTGATTTACTTAATAAGGTTATATGCATCCTATTTTGTGCATTATGAAGAAATAAATTCAATAGGGCCTTTATGTATGAAATGGTTCATGAAATTTTTTATACTTTACATGTTACACATATAAGAACAAATCAAGTAAAAGAGAGCAAAGTTAGCATACTAGCCTATTAATATGAATTGTTTCAAACAAAGCACGATGAAAGTATCTAGCATATATACTAGATTTACTAATATTATTAATGCTTTCAAAGGTCTTTAAAAGACCTATACTAATGCTAAAATGGTAAGAAAGTTGCTTAAGTCACTTCTAAAGATTTAGGAAGCCAAAGTGATGGCTATACTAAAAGATAAGGATCTAACAACACTACCATGAAAAACTTATTGGATTTCTTCTTACATACGAAATAAGGTTCTAAAAGACATATGAAGAGAACACTTTCACAAAAAAGAGACTTAGCATTCAAGGTCTTAAGGGAAGAATTAAATAAATAAAAGACATCTATAAGTGGATATGATGATTAAGACCTCACCTTTATTGGTAAGAAATTGAAGAAGTTTTGAAAGGAAAGCATTTCTTAAAGACAAAGGATTTTAAGAAAAGGAAAGGTGATCCAAAACGTAAGCCTTATAGTATTTTTTTTAAATATAGATAACGTGGTCATTTTATGTTTTAATACCCTATACTCAAGGATGATGACAATTATTAAAGAAACAATAAGAAAGAGAAGAAGGACAAATACAAGGAAAAAAATCAGTTAACGCCTCAACTTTGGATGGCATAAATGGATTAAAAAACGAGCAATAAGAAGGACAAATCACTTATATATGCTTTATTACTATAAATGATGATGAGATAACGTCCAACTTCAATTCATGTGATAGTGATAATGATTTCACATATGATGAACTAGTCATAAGTTCAAAAATCATGAGTAATAAAAGGAAAAAATTATCGTCCAAACTTAATGAAGTTTAAAAATGGTTGGATGCATTCTTGAATGAGAATGAAAAGATGAAAAGTTAATTGTTTGGTACTAAAGAATATAAGAATATGATCATTGATGACAATCATGATGTAAATTCATTAAGGCATGAGAATTAAACATTGAAAGGGAGCTTGATGCCTCAAGGACCCATTGTCTAAGTTTAAAAATGGAAAAAAAAAACTAGAAAACATGCTAGGAGCTCAAAAGAATTCCAATAATAGGCATAGAATAGGATAAAATCATAGAAGTAAAGCTAATTATAAAACCACATTTTTAAGGAAAAATATTTACATATTAAAGAACCATTGCTAAAGTGACAAATGAGTACCGAGCATCCACATCTAAGCATATACATACACATGCCACATCCACTAGGACTCATTCTAAAAGAAAAAATCATGATTCCTTATGTGAATCACAACTTAGGAATAAAGTTCAATACTTTAAAGGGAAGAATAAGCATAACTTATATAATAAAATACAAACCCACTCACAACCTTTTAAAACTAAAAAAGCATACATCATGCCTTCATTCAAATTGGGTATCATATATATAATCATGGTAGCTCATTTCACTACCTTATTATACTATTTAACCTTTAAAGCCCAAAGAAAGATTCCACATTATGTATAGAATACCAAGCAAAGCATTTATGTATCATTATTGTTCATATAACATGGTACATTATTTTTATGGTGAATATAGAGATGTTGATAGATTTTATTTTATTAAAAAAAGGATGGTTAGTAAACCCTAGATAGTGTGGATTGAAAAACGAAAGGAGTCCAACAATTAAGGAAAATGTAGGCTATTTACCCCTTCATCATAATTTAAGTGGGAAATGGTCAAAACTCTTGGTTCTTGTTTGATAATTGGGCAATCTAAAGTCCTCTAATCACAAGGGAGGATCTTACATCACTTAAAACTAGAATTCCACTCCAGGATCAAGTTAAGAAAGTCATTGAATAGGATGCATGGTTTACAACCTCCAAAAACTATGATATATTACGTAATCACCTCCCTGATTATCCTCTTAACCCTATAAGGAAGGATAAAGCAATCTAGAAAATTAATAGAAGTGGTGAATTCACTAACACATCCTACATAAAAGCTCTTAGATCTCAAAATCCTATCATTCAATGGTATAACATTGTATGGAGGGGCTCCTTGCTACCCAAAGCTTCATTTGTTACTTGGCTAGCTACTAGGAGAAGATTAAAACCAAAGATAGAATAAAGGGATCTACTGATCAACTATGCACTCTATGTTGTCTTGGACTTGAAACCGTAAGTCAGTTAATTTTCTAGTGTAGTTACATTGGAAAAGAATGCAGCATAACATGGATATGATCTGTCCAATTGCTAATTGGGATAACAAACTGGTGTGGGCTGAGAATCAATTAAAAAATAATGGGAAAAGACAAAAAATGTCTTAGCCTAAGCCTCAACTGCTTAGTGTTTACAATTTAGAGTAAAAGGAATCAACTACTATTTAGGAATTGAAAATATACTCTTGCTCACAGGATTTGCTGCTAGATTAGAGAAATTCTTGTAGCTCATATAGTAACTGATGGTCTGAGTTACTCACTCAAAAGAAGATGGAATCTGTGATAGTCTTTACTTCATATTTACTAGTAGCATTAATTAATGATTGGTTGTAAGAGTTTGATGTATTTTGCCACAAATTGTATCTGTATAGCCTTGTATTAATTCTCTACTTGTGCTCTTTATATGTCAATTCAATGAATTCATTTCAATTTTTTTAAAAAAGGAACAAGCTCATTTGGAAAGCTAAAAACATTGATTAGCTTATTTTTTAAGGTTCTTAAACAGCTAATTGTAGGTAGTAGAGATGATAGTATTATTTAAGAGTTCTTGTCTTTTTAATCTTGATGAATCCAACCTTCTTGTGTCTAAAAAATTCTTGACAATATTTATGTGTAATGTGAAAATTTTAGCCCTTAAAGAGAATAAAATTAATCAAATACTCTTTAAAAAATTCATTTGTTAAAGTAAGTAAGGATGATAAGAAGGACAAGAAACCTCCAATTTATTGAAAATTCAAGAGGAATCTTCATTCAAATCATTCACAGATAATGTTCAATAAAAGGTGATTATTAGTTCATAATATAGAAATATAAGACCTCTTGTATTCATGTGTCAATTTAAGTTCAAATTCTTAGTGATTAATGTTTAGGTTTGCATTATAAATGAGAAAATAAACATTTATTATTATAGAACTAAACGTAGACATCATGTGCAAATAAGTCTATTGAGTTAAAATTTGTCGATATATTAGATTAATTTGGATGTAGTTTCGCTCACTAAAATAATTAGTGATATTATTAGGAGAGAATTGGGCATTAACTATATGATTAAAGTCTCATTTTAATGATTATAATAGTTTTTGATTGATATTTCTATATATTAGTGTTTTTAATGCTTTATATGGGTTTTAAGTTTGTTTTAAAAGTTATAAACTCATACTAATGGACTAGTATCATAGTATAGTCGACCAATGTTATAAAAAAACACTAAAATCATATATACATTGAGTTTTTCCATCACTTGGTTGAAGTTATGGTCTTCCAATTACTCACATTGGTCGAGCAATATCTTCAAGAGGTATACCAATATCTATTTTTCTATAAAATTTTATTTTTCTGATGAGTTTGTAAGGACTTTAATAGTTCTACTAATCGACTGCCTATGCATATTAGTTAACCAAAATCCCTTCACTATAAAATCCTTTCATTCCAGTGAGTTTGTAACCTATTTGGTTGCTAGCATGGTCTAGTATACACTGACACTAATCGACTAATCAAGCTATAGTCAAACAATCTTCATGGTTTAACCTCTCCTCCTCTTCTTTTCTTCTAATTTTTATCTTGATTGTTTATATCTTCTAAAACCCTAAACAATTTACTCATTTCGAGAAAGATCATCCCCTATTTCATAAAAATCCCATTAGATTAGATCAAATTAAAATTTTATCACTTTTGAGTTTCAAATTTTTGGATTTTCCAAATTTTTATTAATTAAATTGACACTTTCATAGTTAAAAGTAGCCAAGATTGTCTCCCTTTCACTAATATCAATACATCTTTAATTTGTTTAATTTTGGTATTTTCTGCACTTTTTCATGTTTTCATATTTTAAATTTTTAGGTTTTTAAAATTTTACATTCTTTTATGAAATAGATTGTTGGGTATTGCAATTATATTTCTTTTTTAAATTCCAAATCTAATTTTGTGAAAACTTGCTCTTGTCGCTTCAATTGAATCTTTCAACTTAGGCATAACATTAAATTAGGGTTTTTTTTAATTAGACATAATGATGAATGTTTATACCAAAATTTACCTTTAAATAATTATTTTGACTATTTAAATATTCAATAATTCTCTTCCTTGAACAAGCTTACCAATTTCGATCAAATTTGTTTTCATATTTTAACTAAATTAGATTGACACATGATACTTTATATTATGAATTTTTGGATAATTAATTTTTTAATGGTTCTAAAAAGGAGTAAAGAGATTGATGATATTAGATTTCGAGGGAGTGACTTTTGTACTATAATTTTTTTATGTTTAAATAATTCTTTATCTATATGTATGGATAATTTATTTTTGATATTGAATTATATTTTATGCACAATTTAAGGGGGAGATAATCATTATCTTGATATGGGAAGTTATTTGTATGTTAAATTTTGTTATTCTTCTATAATTTCATAAATGTTTTATCGTCATCAAAAAAAGGGAGATCATTGAACAAAGCGAGGTTCTAATTGGTATTTTGATGATAAAAACCTAATTACTAGTAATGAGTTTATTATTTTGATAAAAAGAAATACAGGAACAAAATAAAGTCATAAACTCAAGAAGATACCTTATGAAGTTAATAAAGAGAAGTTGATATTTACAACAGTCAAAATGAAGATCAAATGAAGAATAAAAGAAGACCAAAGCTCATTAAAGGCATTTTATATTTTATATTATTATTCATAGTCTCAATTTGTTAATTTGACAATATCAAAGGCTCACCATGCATTAACATTTCATCTTACTTTATTACATGAGTATTTTCATTCATCAAGAAGTGTTAAAGCTCTTGGTTTTAAGAGAAATCCTTCCTAAGCTGTCAAACACTCTTTAAGGAACATTTAGGGAAGTGATATAATCATAATTAGATTTTAAAAATTGAGTTTGAGTATTTGAAGTTATTAAAATTAAGTTTTTAGGGTGAGTGATAGACTTATATGGTTACCTGTTGACCAATATAGAATAAACTTGTTAAATTTGACGTACTAAGAGTTTGTTGTAACATTAGTTTATGTATTAGTCAGCAATGAGCGATATTGGTTAACCACTATCCTAATGACTAATTGTTCTATATATATTTAATATATACTGATTGACCAATACACCTATCGGTCTACCAATATCTCATCAGTTAGTGAATATGTGCATTTAATGCACACTAATTAACCAATATGTTATACTGGTCAACTAGTCTATAATTAGCCATTGTAATGACTAGTTTTTGCCTCCAACATCTATAGGAATCCTAAAACCCTATTTCTAGGTGTTTAGGTGTTAAGAAGCATTTAGGTGTCTTTTACGCATATTTCTAAATGTTTAATAATCATTTGAGCATCAGTCTCATTTTTATGTGTGTGAGTCTCATTAGAATTATCAAGTAATAAAATGAGATACTTTAATTTGTAAGATTTAGTTAGGGCATTATTTTATTACATTTATAGGTAATCCAAGTGGTATTGAGGTTACTCTTTACCAAGAAAAGGTAAGCTTTTTTATCTTAAAAGAAGAATTATATTGGATTTCAAATAAGAGTCTTAGGAGTAGATGCTAGTGGTAGTTTGCATAATGTTTTAGCAGGTAATTTAGCATGTGTTTAAATGTTAAATTGAATGATTAATGCATATTTAGGTTAGGATTATGTTATTTAGTTAAATGTTTGTGTTTTGAGTGTTATATGGGTTAAAGTATGCTTTTGTGTATTTAAGGTGCTTTGATGTATTCATTAATGTTTGAGAATAGATATGGAAGAACGGAGGTGAATCAGAGGAAGCCTAGAATCAGATATGGATGTATTCATTAATGTTGTTCTCAAACCTCTCCTAGCAACAGTTAATAGGGACTTAAGAATTAACCTAGTTTTCCCTTAAGTTTTTTCTAATCAAGATACGATCATTAATTAAACCTAACCATTGAATAACCTAAGATAAGATTTGTAGATTTAATTAGGTAGTAGCATTACAAATTAGGAAAACCAATTAATCAAGGCAACAACCACATATGATGCGTCATTTATCCTAGGTCATGTTATCCCTAGTGATTACGAATCATTAGTCACTACATATGAATTTCAACATAACAATTACAGACTATATCGAAAATCTAGCAATGGGTATGCAATTAAATGATTCAATGAACACATTAAAATCATCCTTTCATAATATCCAATGGGTTCATACACAAACAATCGAACAATAATGAAAATCTGATTATCCATACACAAAACCCAAATCAATTACCATAGAATAACACAATCAATTTCTAGTGAGAGAAAGAAACAATAAAAATAGGAAAATACACTTAACCCAAGTCGTCGGCATCGATGTCATCTCTAAATCAGCATCAAGATGTTTAACCTTCCATATGTCTCCCAATAAAAAGCATCAACCCTATGAAAATTTTTATAACCGAAGATCCCTTTGTTTCTTCTTCGCTACCCAAGCTTCTTCTCCTAGCTACTATTCATCGAAGGGACAATTAAAGATGGTGATCCTTCTATACTATTCACTCTTCTCTTCTCTTCTTACTTTGTTTCTAATGCTACTTTTCTTCTCTGATTAGGCTACTCTCCTCTCTCACTATGCTTAATGTGATGAATTAAGTTAAGGTTTTTTGGTCCATGCATACTATTCACCTCTTCTTTCAAAGACCTAAGTTGTTGTGCGTTAAATGCACATCATCTATATTGAACACAAACAACACACGACTTTGCATTCAACAAGGACAATGCAAATGCTACTGCATTGTCGTTTTACTCTTCTTGCTGCTATTGGTTTTTCCTTTTTAATTTTCTTCTGTCTTTTAATTTTCTTCTTTTTGCTCTATGAATACGAGTGAAATTAATCTTCAGAAAATGGCCTAAATATAGTACTTTCAACTCTTTTTAATTTCTTTACTTTCAAATTGTACCTAAAATCATTTAAGAATTAAAGTGAGTATCTTAAGGATTTTCGTGTCATTAATCGTTAAGTGTAAATGATTAAATGTATCAACAATTAAACACATATTAGCCTACGTGATAAACAATGTGGACAAAGTCCCTTTTGTGACTTAATAAGGGACATTTGGGACATTTTGGACTCGGGAACACCCTAGGGTTTACCTAAAGTAGAAAAAACTGTATAAAGAAAGAGGAAGAACCTTAAAGGGGGCTCCAACTTCTACCACTTTAGGAAAGCTCAATAAAAAAAAAGAACAAAATATGAGGATTTGAGATCATCTCTCAAGCAAATTTTTTACATATCTTTCTACATATCGATTTATTATCTGGTTATAATGAAAATAAAATAATTAATAATATATTGTCAACACTAAAGTATTTTGCAGTGTTTACTTTATATAGATATGACGGTACACTAACAACAACAGTGACCTAGTAAAAATCCCACTAAATGCGGGGCTTGGGGAGGTCCAGTGTACACAACCCTACCCCCAATTAGTAGATAGGCTTATCTAGATATGATAATATAATAACTTTACCTTATTCAATCGTTGAATTGAAGCTTTTATTATTTGAATCTTTCATTTGATTTAGATTTCATATTGAAATTTAGGTTACAACTTTTTCTTACTTTTATCTCTCTTCTTTATCACTATTATTTGTGAATAGTTTTAATAAGTGCTACTCTAATAGCAATATATTATTCTTGCTATGGCGACTTTATATTGAACCTTAACAAAATTTGTTATTAATATAAGTCAGTATTTTTTGCTAGTTTTGAAAATAGTAAATGGCTTTAGTCTAGGAAATTACAATAACATCCTAAAAGTCTTTTTGCACTTTTCATTATTGCACCCAATACAAAAGTCTCAAACCTTGAATCCCTAAATTTTACGATTTTACTTATGTTGGATACTATATAAGATGCTAATATGGTATTTATAGGACCCTAAAACTAAGAGATTCCACATAAACTTGCGTTGAAGGAACCTTAATATAAGTTTAGGGTTTTGTTAGTTTGAAGTTAAACTAGTTTAGTTTGAAAAGTGTTAGTGTCTTATTTGAAATTGTTAAATATTATGGGCTAAATTAAGTATTAAACATAGAGGACCAAAACATACATTTTGCATATTCCGTTATGAATTAGTTGCCTCTTAATGCTCGTAACTACATGCATTCTTTTCTCTAATTCTAAATATTTTGGTAATTTATAAAATTAGTTATGTATCAATCCAAACTATGAATATAGTTGCTTTCTATCTTCCTTCATGTTGGTTTATATCATGCCATTTCCTTCTCTTTATGACAGTCCTTCATGAGAAAGAGTTTGTAATTTATGATATAAATCTCTGTAATTGAGATTTCCTACTTCTATAGAATAACTTCCATATTTGAGTTGAGGGCTTATACCTTATACTGTAAGACTTATTTGATCTTATCAAGTGTTACAAAAAGAAAAGAGTAAAACGAGAATTCAAACGCTCTCTTATATATATTCTCTAAAAAGATATTAATACACTCATGTTTCACTCTTTTTAAGACTTTTCTTAACGTTAGACTCATATATTCTTTATTTTTACCATTCTTTGCTTCATTTATAATTTCTTCAAAGAGATAAAGTTAAACTTAATCAATAATTCTTTCATTTAAAAATCCAAACCAAAGGAAACCCACGACTAAGGAAAGAATTAAGTTATAAGTTAATCAAAAAGTAATAACACCAAATGTGTCAAATAAAGATTAGTAAAGATATAGGTGGATCAAATTCAAAGTAACCAAGATATGGATCAATTTAAACTCAAAAATAAATCGAATTAATGAATGATGTATTAAAAACATTAAAGGACAACTTTCTTTCATAGTTAAACAATCAAAAAAAAAATTCAAAATTAAATATATTAAGCCTTGAAAGGTAGCTCATGTAACAACCCAGACCACCGGCCCACAGATATTGCCCACTTTAGGTTGCCCATCAGCCTAAGACTCTCACAATTTTGCTCTTCCCGCCCCTAGGAAAACACGTCTATGAGGAAGAGGTATCTATACCCTTATAAGGCATAGTTCGTTCTCCTCTCCAACCGATGTGGGATTCTCACAATAAGGGTATGGATATCTCTTCCCTATAGATGCATTTTCTTGGGGCAGAGAAGAGCAAAACCATGAGGGTTTTGAGCCGATGGGCAACCCAAAGTGGACAATTTCTGCGAGCAGGTGGTTTCGAAAGTTACACCTCAAATGTGTTTCCAAAGTGTATAACTACTAGTAACCACATATTCATTACAAGGATTACAAAGTTGAATTAGGAACCTACACATTCCAATAGGAACGGAGGTATTGCTACTACTGGAATTGCTATTTTTGTAAGCTAATATGGAGCCATTTCTATTGCATTAATTGCTTGCAAAACTATTCCTGATGGAGGATTTTATTTTGAACGATTCTTAAGTTTCTTTCATCCTATGCAGCTGTAACTGTTTATGATAAGACTATTGAGAAGCATTTACGAGTAGTGCTGTTGGAACTTTTGGAACTTAGCTACTAGGTTTAGATGTTGCTTAGGGTGTCTACTTCTGAATTTATCATACATTTTTTAGAAGTTCCCTTCGTATACCTCTGATATAGTAACATTTGAAAAATAAATATTTAAAACTTTCCTTTGCCTCTCTACATAAAATGCACTAGCTGGCGAGCTATGTGTATTTGGTAATTTTTTTGACTATTCTTAACTTATCTTTCATAGTAATCCAGAGAGTGAATGCTACGTAAGGATGAAGATATCTTAACCAAATGGCTTTAGTCCATGACAACTTAGGAAGGTGTTTGAAAAATAATTTCTTGCAATATGAATGCAAGAATTTACCATCATTGAGTGTCTCCAAATGTATCTATTAGCCTCTCTATTGTAATGAGTCCCATAGATTTCATTAACAAGAGAATTAGATAGTGTCAAGTTATGGAATGTTTCCCTATTATGTAATGATGTAACTAGTGAAGTATTCAAGGGAATTGAACACCTTAGGGAATCAACTTCATTGTCATTGATCAATGGACCACAAAAAGCCAATTATCATAATAAAAATTGATGGGCTTCCCATTCCCTATCAAAGCATCTTTAGAATGACCTTTAGAGTAGTGGAGAGGAAGTGTGAACATCAATTTCCCAGATGTTGCTATTCTTGATAAAATAATTATGATTCCATTTACTTTATAGGGATTGTCTGTCATCCGTTAGTCTCCAAAATCTTTTTATGAGTAAGATAATGTTCATTACTTTGATGTAAAAAATCACCAATCCACTTTGATTCCTTTTTATGTAGATTTCACTCAATTTCATCTTGGTTTTATAGGTTTTCTCCTTACTGCTAGCCTATAGAAAGTTACTGAACATTTTGTCAATGGTTTTAAAGATTGAACTTGGAAAAGCTAAATGAGCTGAACTTTTATTGCCCTTAAAAGTTGTTTCGAACTCCAGGCTGAAATTTTGGACTGCATTTTATTTATAAGTTCAGTCTAGTCTCTTGCTTTCACTCTGTGGCTAGCGATAGGAATGCCTAAATATTTCATTAGGAATTCTTGTAGATGAAAACAAGTTATGGCTAAAATCAAATGATGAAGACTAGAGGCACTTTTGGATAAAAAGATGTTGCTTTTGGAGTAATTCACATACAAGCCTGAGACTCTTTGGAAGAGTTGCAGAGCTTTAATCAAGGTGGAAATAGAAGTAGCATTTTCTTTAGAAAGTAAGATGAAATCATATGCAAAACAAATACTTGTTAGTTTAAATTTTGCAAACTTCAAGTGATATTTTCAACCTTTTATCCTTTCAATAGCACTCTCAATGATCTTATGGAGTGCTTGCATAACTAAGGCAGAGATGTATGGAGATAAAGGATCTCCTTGTTTGATCCCCTTGCTACTTTGGAAGAACTTATTAGCTTGACCATTCATTAGGACACCATATGAAGACATCATCGTACATTACTCAATCCACTGTATGAAAATTCTTGGAAATTCCATAGCTTGTAGGATATTTGTGATGAAAATCCAATCAAAATTTTTGTATGCTTTTCTTAGTTCAACTTTGATGTAGCAATTGGGTTTGCTTTTCCAATTAGAGTAATTGGTAATAAGTTTTCGAAGAATCATAATTGTATCACCAACAATTCTACTATGTATATATGCACCTTGAGTGGTATTAATGTGCTTATGAAGAATTCTTTCGATCCTTTCAACTTTAAGCTTGGAAATGATTTTGTAAAAGGAATTGCAGCAAGTAGTTGGTCTAAAGTTAAAGAAACTATTCAACTCACCATTTTTTAGAACAAGAGTTATGAAAGTCTTGTTGATCAATTTTACTAAAAAATTTCAGCATAGCTTCTGAAACCATATTACCATAGAGAGACCAAGTTCCCTTGAAAAATTGACATTAAAGCTCTTTAATCCTGAGGCTAAAGAGATGTCTTTGATTTTCTATCGAGAAATAGGTTTGATTAATTGAGTTACATCTTCTCGTGAAATGAAGTCTTTTAAAACATAATGAGAAACTGTTTGGATAAGTATGCATCTGAAGCATTGCTCATAAGCCCCATGCATAAGCTACGATTGAGAATCAAATACAATGTTGTTGTGTTTGAGGGAGATGATTTTAGGTCTAGCCCTCATAGAGACTATGCCCTTATAAAAAACTGAAATGTTTTTATCTCCATGCCTCATTGAATCCACCCTAGCTTTTTGTTTAGTTAGGGACAAATCAAATAAAAATCCTTGAGATTGATTATGTCATGCTTCCCTTTCCCTTACCTCAAGACTTAGATTTCTAGGATTGATGTATTTTAGTTGTTGTATAATCTTTAACTCCCTTTTAGCTGTGCTGGCTAGATGATATGTGTTTCCAATGTTGTCACTGTAAAACAGATTTACCTCCGGTTTGATTAGTTACATTTTCCTTGAATAAATAAACTACTTAGATCCTTTAATGTCAGTCCTTATTGCAGTCCATAATCTTTCCTTAAAACTAGCTAATTACATCAGAAAATCATTGAACCTGAAAGGATGTTTAAGTCTCTTTGCTGTTGAGGAAGTTAGGATAGGGTATGATCTAATAAATAATTATTAGCAAACTTAGGAAATTAGAACTAGATTGGTTGTTACTCACATATAGAAACAACCTTTTGATGGTATATCAGTGCATTAAGCTTCCTCCAAACATTTGTCAAGTTAGCTATAAGGACTAAAAACTGATCGTGGACCCTCAACTTCCTCAGCTTTAAATATGAAATTGAAATCATTTTGAGAAAGTTTTATCTAATGTAAAACCCCTAATTTCCACAAGTATACGAATCATAACTTGTAGTATCAAAGGTGTCAATCCCAAGAGGAAATAGATAAAACTAAATGAACCTAACTTTATATAAGGAGATAAAAGATGATTAAAATAAAAAATTAAAACATTAAATCAAAAAAATCAAATAACAAATGAGATACCATAAATATGTGAGCAGAATAAAAGATGAATCTTAGTATTCATTCTATTGTTATTTTGTTCCCTAATTGATATTTATTCTATTATGTGTTGATTCTAGATCTTCTAAGGGAATGACTACTCTTTCTCAAGATCTAATCAATTAACCCTAATTGATTAACCCTAAGTGATTACGAAATTCAAGATTTTGCATCCTCTCGATTCACAAAGTCTACCTAACATTTTCAACTAGATTTTAAGTGATCTATCGAATAATCGGGTATTTACATAAGATCTCTCTTTGTATAATCACCAATTTGATATTTGGGAGACTTATTAGGTCACTAACTCTTGTTACCCAACCTAATTGAATTACTTTCAACTCACTCTCTCGATTTATTATCTAAGTATTAGCATACACAAACATCATAATAGCAAAAAATTTAATTGAAATCAATAGTCAAGTCATAAAACAACTCAAAAGCAAATCCAAATATGATAATTAGAGCATCCTAAACATGAATAACATATTCAAATCCAAGTTACTGACAAGTGCATCATAACGCTAGTCAAATTTAAATAACTAGACTACTATTGTAGCAGTGATGAGTTTAGGTCGATCCCACAGAGAATGTTTGAAAAGTTGTTGAAATGAAATTAATCGGTGTTTAGGAAATTTGGGGGAGGGGGTTTAGATTTTGGAATAAGAAAATAAAATGAAACTAACTAATAAAAATGAATTAAAAAAACATGCAAAAAATGATAAAAGTGGGGAATTCAGTAGGGATCCGGTTCTTTGGTTTAATCTTGGCCTACACCCTAATTAAGCATAATTAATTGATTTGTTGTTCTTTTAACTCTCTTAGCAATTATCATTTGTAGATTAACAGCAACCTCTGTTAATCTTGAATTTTCTTAGATCCTATTTAATTATGAAGCGTTCGTTAATTAACCCTAGCTATTGGGAAACCTAGAATAAGCTTTTTAAGTTTATGCAGACAACCGCCTTATAAATCAGAAAATAGACCAATCTAGACAATAATCACACAAGCTCGAATTATTTAACCTATATTGTATAATCTATAATTATTCAGAACCATTAGTTACTACACGTGAATCGGGAATACAACGATTACGTATTGCATTCGTTTCTAGTAATGGGTTTTCATAAAAAACGATTCAACCAAGCATTAAAATCATAATCATTCAAATACCTAATCAATCCATACTAGATAACATAATCAATTTCTAATGAGAAAAAGAAACAATAAAACAAAAAATTGCTTAACTTCGATCATCAGCGTCGATATCATCTTTGAGCCGGTTTTGGGATGTTTAGCCCTTCATAGGTCTATCCCAAGAAACCCCCTTTGGCTTTCTTCTCACTATTGCAAACTACTTTCTCTTCACTATTCACTGATTTGACAAATAAAGATTAAGGTCCATCGCCACTATTCACGTATCACTCCTCTCCCACCATCATTTCTGCCTTTCAAACCACATCCCTTCTCTGTCGCCAGCTCCTTCGCAACTCTTCTCAGCCGTCAACTATTTGTTGATTTGATAATTTAACTTTTTTTTATCCATTACTCATGTACACATCTCACTTAACCCTTATATGCATTTTGAGCAAAACATACAATTGTTTGCATTTACGCATAACATCTGTGAGAAATGGTTTGAGTTTCTTATGCAGATGTTGGACGTCTTGGAACTTTGCATTTTGCGCTACGTGTCTTATCGTTTTTGTTGACTTTTTTCTATTTGTTTTCTTTATGCTTCATTGTCGTTTTGCTTCTTTAGTTGCTATTTATTTTTTCTTCACTATTCTAGCAAGCACTTTTATTTCTTCTTCTTTGTATTTTAGTTTTTTTCTTCTTGTCTTTTAATTTTCTTCTTCTTGCTCTATGAAAACAAATGAAAATTAATCTTCAAAAAACGGCTCAAATGTAGTGTTTTCAACTCGCTTTAATTTCTTTGCTTCCAAATTGTACCTAAAATCTTATACAAATTAAAGTGAGTATCTTAAGCAATTTTTTACCGTTAATTACTCAGTTTAAATGATTAAATATATCGACAATTAAACACATATCAGTTGCACATCAAGTTTAATGAAATAAACAAAGGAAAGGAAGAAAGAACTTGATTTGAACTCAAACTTGAAATCTGGATTTCTGGATTACTTTTCTCGCTCCTCCTTCTTGCTCTCTCATTTTGGAAGATGGTGGCTAGTCTTTTGGAATGATTTATGTTCTTAAATAGTTATTGAGGCTTCTAAGGTCCTTTCTAGGGTTTACCTACTTAATTTGGTTTTAAAAATGCCCCCAAAATGTTAAAATTACAAAAAGAGTTATGTGATAGAAAAGCTTAAATTTGCTGGAATTGTTATCTGCACTCTCTGTCACGATCTAGCTTCCATACTTCCAATTCTTCTCCTTTCTTCAATTTCCTATTTCTATACACTCAAACACACATCAAAAACCTCTTGAAACATAAAATTGAGCTCCAAATCATATGCAAAACCATACAAACACTTAAAATATAAACAAACACTAATAATGACATAATCCTAAGCTTATATACATGATAATCATCTAAGAAATACTCAAAAGCACATTTAAACATCTATCTAAACATAGTTTAATTTACAGGTGATTATAATCCTAAGCCTATATGCATGATAATCATATACGAAATACTCAAAAGCACATTTAAACATCTATCAAAACATAGTATAATTTACACCTATCAAATCACCTGACAGCATCCAATGAACTGTATTTGAGATGGAAATTTCCTTGATATAATTTCATAGAAATTTCTCTAATATGCGCTATTATGTGCATATATGAAAGAGATACACAATTTTTGGTTGAGCTATCTAACAGAAACTTTTAATGCACCATTTGATTAGTGAGGTTAGAGGAGATGATAGTTAAGGCATTAAAATCATATAAGACAAAGATTCTTCCGTTCGGATGATAGGAAAGGTTTGAAATAAGTCACCACTTAGCTAGAAAGTAGTTCAGCAGCTTGCAATTGTCCCTACTTATTCTTACTTCCAAAATGCCGGCCATGATTACTATGTTTTTCAAAATAATGTCCCTTATCATTAGCTATTTATTAGCGGTATTAGCCTCTGTTACATTCCAAGTAAGGATAATCATGATGCTGCCTCCTTTAGGGAGAGGTTTTTTCCTTCTATTCGATCTTCTTTTAGTTACTATTTCAAACTTTGATGTTGTCTGTAATTGTTGTTGTTGTTTGCCAAGAGTTTCACTAAGGTTCTTCTCCAAATTTCCAAAATACCCCTCTACCACTGCAAGTGTATTTGACTCCACCATCTATTCCAAGTTTCACTAAGGTTCTTCTCTAGATTTCCAAAATACCCCTCTACCATTACAAATGTATTTGACTCCACCAACTATTCTATCTTTTTTTATACTTCATTGATAGTGTCACTATCTATTACAAGGGGGTTTGAATTGTATCAGTGTCTACACTAGGACTTTTTATAGTGTGAATGTTTACTAGAGTAGGTCTTTGAGTTGGGATTCTGTTAGCCTTAGTAGAACCAATTGTAGTTTCTTCATTAACTAATACTTCTCGTTTCTAGTTTCCATCAATTCTTGATAATTTCCTATTTTGAAACTCCTTCCTGTATATATCCATTTTGTTTTTTACCAAGATGTGGCCTCCAAGAATTTATGACTTATAGCCAAATCCTCATTCAACCTAATGAAAGGAACGACATCATTTAAGTCAGTTAGAGAAGTAACCTAGACACATACTCTTGTATAGTTGATACGTTTTGTTTTACCTGTTGATTGATCAAGTGTTATAGGTCTTCCAAAAAAGCTTATAATGTAGCTTAAACCACAAATGGTTTGGTTTCACGAGGGACCTCATGTAAACATTATATAGGTATATTGTCTAGTTTCAGATCTTCCAATTTAAGGCCTAGCCTCCAATACTGTAGTAGGAGGGTTTTATTTTGCACATGTTAAGGTCCAGATTGCAGCACTTGTTTAGCTTTTTTTATGTTGGAAAATTTAAATAAAAATACAACATCATTGTTCACCAGTACCTTCATCAGACCATGCTGCCTCTATATGTTGAAGGATGATTGTTTCATCATAGAAACGTGATTCTCTTATCAATTAAAAAAAACCAACTAGATTAGTTCTCCATCTATCTACACTTTCCTTCAAGATATCCAGAGGAGGGGAGACAATCCTCTATTCAAGGGACTCACTAGGAGGACAAAACATCAATTTTTGCTTAGGCTTGGTGTCACCTCCAATTTGGGTCCTCCATGTTTTGCAAATTGGAGGTTTGGTTAGGCTTATCAAGGAGGGGTATCTGAGCTTAAAGAAGGAACTTGTTACAGTGAAACATTTGAGGTTAGTGTCAGCACATGTGTGTCCATTAGATCTAATTATGGACTAAAGGATAGTAAGTTGGCACACAAATATAATGGAGTGTAAAAAGAAATTGAGGATACAAATGTGTAGATGACAATAAAGTTTGCACATGAATGATATCTGCAGGTTAAGGAAGATCAATGGTTTGCAAAGAAAAAACTATTGGATGAGTTTGATGTTGTGGTGGGTGAAGCAGGATAAGCTGAAAGCAAAATGAAAAGAGAACTAGAACAAAGTGAAGTTGGAAAAAAGAAGTTAAAGTTTCATATGCCATAAAGGATATCAAATCTTTTTTTGTTATAATAAAACAAAGAAGAATAAAGATGGAGATCCATTTAAGATGAAGTAACCCTTGTATAAAGATACTAACTAGTTCAAGATATAATGTCATGACCTAGAACCACATTGGGCATATGACAACCGCCACATACCCTGGCTAAGGATACTTACTGTACCCTTAACCCAGTTATGTAAGGCCAGCTGAATATCAATCTCAACGACAATACAAATTGTTCATACATTAAAGTTATTTACAAACCACAAGACAATCAAAAGCTAATTTACAAAATTTTAAAGCATAGCGACATAATAATTTTAATAAAACAATTAAACAGTAAAACAGTTAAATGGTAAAATAGTTTATGAGCCACTATGCAACTAAAGGATAAAACAGAAACTACCCATGTGCAGTAATGTCCCGAAACTATCAAAAGATTGCACGATCTACTCAGAACTTCAAGCACACTAAATAACCTGAATGGTTAAAAAGCGAAGAGGGGTGAGTACACTATGTACTCTGTGAGCAGGAAAACGTATGTCACGAACAGAACTCGATACACACCAAGACAAAATAGATAACCCATAAGGTGAACATACAACATATAGAAACATATATGCCTAGCCTATGACTCAATGTATACTAGCTAGGAACCATATAGGCCTAGCCTATTAATTCACTCATCCGGTGAACATAGGTTCTAGCTCCAATACATAAAAGCATAAAAACATCACATGTATAAATCAAATCTCTTTAGAAAAACAAATATCAGGGTAAGCCAAAACAATCATGTGTGACACCACTAGCTGACCAAACTAGCGAATACACACACGGATCCTTGGTGTTGGCTCGACTTTATCTGTGGTGAGTCCGGACTACAGTCGATAAGAGCGTTATGACCCTAGGTGATGACCTCATCGGTGTCCAGAACCTAGGCGTAGAATCACTTGCAAGTTCTGTAGAAAGGTGTTGATACAGCGACTCGACTTTTATGTACCATGTCAAGGGTACGAAGGTCGCTAAATCAGTTGTACCCAGCACACGATTGGCCAATTGTTTCCTTACCATTCATCAAAAATCATAGATAAATATTGAATACTAAAATCAAGTAAAGCAACATGCCTTTATTTATTAGTCCAACCGATAAAATGAAACTTTGTCATGGCTCTAAGCCAAAAGAGAACATAAACATGCAGCATGCATAATTCAATTATGCATATGAAAATTCCTAAAATATTATCTCATGAAATAAAAGCCAATTTTTGTGCTTCAAATGCATAGTTGTTCAAAACAATGTCATTTCATAAATATATTAGTATCCATTTGAGATTCAATTATATTAAGCATTAACTAGGTTCAAAATACACACACAAGTGATCATACATGTCTTAGGGTGATCTAATCCCATACGAGAAATATGGTTTCCCCAGCTCACCTTAAAAGAAGGTGTGCACTACCTTGCCTTCAAAAATCCTCAGTACAAGCTCCTTGATTCCTAGCTCCCGGGCCTTTATACATAAAAAGACATATAATGAAATTACTACCTAAAAATAATTTTTTTTTATAGTTATACACCATCATATAAATGTATAAAACAAAATATCATTTCCTTTAAGCTATAAGATTCAACCATTAAGCTTTTCACATTGTTACTTCCCTACCATTCACATTAACTTCTCTTTTTCATTTTCTAAGACATTTAATGCCTTTAACCTAATACTTGCTCATTTCAAAACATACTTATGCACATCTTTATCCATGCACAATAGGCCATTACTCATCAATCTAAGCAACAATTCAAGTTTACTCTAAGTAAACATGAAAGCCTCTTTCTAATGCACACCATCAAAATCCTTAAATCCTAAGCCAAGTTCACTTAGGCATTTTATCAAACATCTAACATGCGTAACTTTCAAGTCACATTTTCAAGACTTTATCATCATAATTCATGCTTTTATCATGTCATATAGTAGCACTTCCACTCAATGACACATTCTACCTCTCCATCCAAACCAATTCCCTTCATTTAAGCTACATTTATCAATTACACAACTCATTACATTAATCCACTTCTTCTTCATCATTTCGGCCCAACCTTAACCAACATACATCTTCTTCATTCTTCATCATCAATTCACATTATACATGCACAATTAACACCATAGAATTCATTTAAATCATCAATTTCAAAAGATATCAAAAAATTTACAACTTTCACCAAAAAGGGGCATTTTCGGTTTTGACTTAAAGAACCCTCTCTATGACACATTTCATTCACCTAAACCATGATTCATGCATATTCAAGAATGGAGAACAACATATCTTAACACCAAACAAAATCCTAATGTAGAGAGAGATGAGACAAAATTTACCTATGCTTTCCTTTGGTAATATCTTCAAAGAGAATTTCTCAAATCTAATGATAGATTTGAGTTCCTTGACCCCAAATTAGCTTAGAACACCTTGGTTTGGGATGGAGAATCAAAAGGATGGCGGAATTTGGTGATAGCCTAATGTTTCCTCTCTTCCTTCTCTCTTCTTCTTTCCTCTCCTTTCTTTTTAATTAAAACTAAGTGTTTTTAGTGTTTAATGGAGGGTTCATGACCATAAGGAGGAGAAGATTCTAGAATTTGACTCTTCTTTGACCAAATATAGCGAATTTATCCTTTTGCCCTTAGCTGATGTGAAATTACCATTATACCCTCCAAACTTTCCTAAATTTACAATTAAGCCCAAATTTTGAGAATGATCAAAACTTTTATTTTCATTTTGTTCCTTGGACTTTTGAAAATTATAATTAAGCCCCTTAACCTTATAAAATTACATATTGGTCCTCCAAGAATTGAAAATTACATTTAAGCCTCTTATGCACATCAACTTTTCTGATTAAGCTTTTTAAGCATCCGATAAGTCTATAAATCATGTCAAATCACCTCTAAGGCATTAGAACACATTTAATTTGACTACCATGGTCATATCCATCCAATGAACTCTTTTTTTCATACTTAAAAGCTTATCTATCATGAATCTCCAAGATTTCGCATACCGATAAACGCTAGGTTCATGCAAGGGCATAACATTTTATATCACTGGCATACGTACCAAAAGGATTCAAATACATCTTTGAACTCATTACAACCATGTATATATTAATGTACAAAAATAACTCCAAATATAGCATAATACAAAAAGCTCAGAGAGTCCAGCGTTACATATAACCTTTTGATTACTGGAAGAGTTTAGACTTGAAGTTCATTGAAGATGATTGAAAAGAAGTTATTATTCATAAGAGGCAATTAACTTCCAAATGCATTTTATATAGTTCAAGCAGTTAATCACCTAGGTATAATTAATTATCCCTCGATGAATTAAAATTTCCATATAAGGATCTAATGGTCATACAAAAGTTCCAATGACTAATTTGATACATAATTCATAAATAAGGACCATTGAACGTAAGATAAATAAGAAAAACAAAGGATTAAGTGCCATTAGAGTGATTTAGGATAAATTACAAAAGAATTATAAGTTTGAGAGTAAATATTCCCTAGATGATACATGCATTGTATTTAATATTTGTTATGCAATATAAAGTGCTTAATTTGGCACTATTCTTAATTGTAACATTTGTACACTATATTAAAATTATTTAAGATATTTTATTAGATTCCTATTCTCCTATTAAGAAAGAAGTTTGGATGTAAGGCCTCTTCATTTTGAGATAAAGTTTAATGATTATGTTCAAGTATTTTTTGCTTAATAATAATGATATTTGAGTGAAAATTCCTCTTCACTCATATTAAAGTTCACAATAAATTTGATATTCAAACTGGTTAGATACTATATCTAAATATAAAATTTTAGTACCATATTCTTATAATCTTTTTTTATGTTACGATGTTGCATTATTCAACTGTTATATCTTCTTTATATATTTTTCATTATTACATTATTCAATTATATATCACATTATATGATCTTATATTACTGTAAATTTGATGGGATACTATTGGAGAAGATCTAGAGAAGAATTAATAACTAGTGCAATAAATCTTTATCTTTTGCAATAAGGATTCAATTGATTATCTTTATTATTAATTCTCTCTATATATATTAGTGCATTTATTTTCCTCTCTAAAGGACTGATAAAGGCTATAGGGAAGATGTTGAGAAGCTTTCTTTGGTCTAGAGAACTAAACGAGAGCTATTTTGTGAAAAGGTATGTATGTCAATGAAAGCTAGAGGATAGAGCATCATTTCAGTATCTTTAACTAATAAAACTTTCATGGTAACTAGAAGGCTCTTTGGATTCAATGGATATATAACTATTTTATCAAAGGAAAAAGGCCTATGGAAAGATAGGAATAAAAACACTCATTCTTGGTATATGAATCAATTACTCGAAATTAGGGATTGTTGAACATTTCTTGCAGAAGTGGATAAAAGGAACTAGCTTCTTTTTTATTTGACAATTGGAGTAAGTCAAGCCCCTTTATAGGAGCATCTTATTTTCAATCCTTATGTACTTGTTTTCTTATTTAACTAAGGTCAAAAGGCTAATAAATGAAAATGAATAGTCCAAAAACTTCTTTTGGTTAAGTAATTCCATTCCTAGTTACAAATCTATTTAAGGAAAGGAAGATCTTTATGTTTGGTTAAAGCATCATTTTCAAAGACACACTGTTGTTTTTTGCAGGAAGCACTTACTTCTTAATATATAGCAGATGGCTTAGTATGAGACCATCTAGTGTAAGAAGCTGTTGTTTAAAGTTTCTTTTCTTATATGGCATGTTTATAAACAAAAATTAGGGACCATAGACAATATAAGATTCCTTAAATCCTCTTAAATATATTTCTTATGCAACAATAACACCAATACGAATCTCATCGATATGCGGGGTCTGAGGAGGTCCAGTAGTATACAACCTTACCATTAACTAGTAAACAGATTGTTTCCAATTGACCCAAATGAAAAGATAAAAAGTAAGAGAGAGAGAGAGAGCTAGAGAGAGAAATAGAGAGAGAGAAAACATAGTAATAATAAATAATAAAATAATAATTTTACCTATACAAGAAGACCAATAATCGTTACAACACCTTTTCTTCAATTGTGACATTTCAACATACATATAGTCATAATACAAGAGTGGTGCAAACTCTATATTTTAAGCCTTAGTTATATTGAAATCCTCAAAATGTTGTAGCAAGATTGGTGTATATTAGCTAAAGACAAAACAATCTACATAATTGCATATGGTAGCACCATGTATAATATTTAGAAGGAAAGTAACACGAAATTTTTCCATGCAAAAGAAAAAGTAGGAACTGTTAGAATTTTATGGGCCAAGTGTATAAATATATGTACGTAGATTTCTATCTCTGTTATAGGCCTAATAAAATGTGATCTAACTTTAGTAAATTAATTGGGCATATAGAAATATTAATTAATTCTTAGTATGGGCCTGATGTGTAGAAGCCCATTATGAGCCATTATGGTTAATGAGTCCACAATGGCCTGTAAGTCAAAAGATGACTATAAATAGGGTTACGGTCCCCAAGTCAGGTCTATCTTAACATTTTCTCTAAAAAAGATTTTGTGAGTTTTTTCTGTTCCATAAAGAGAATCCATTCGGTTTCTAGATCTTGGCTTGAAAGAACACAAATCCTGCAAGTTTGTTGTTTATGCTTCCGCTATGCAATGGATCAAGGTAAGTGTTCTTATTTGCACTTATATCATTGTTTATTCAATCTGCGTGTGATTCTGGTTGATTAGATGTTTAGAAATCTGATTATAATAATCATAAGGCTAATTTTCTAACAAATTGTATCAAAGCACTTCACGTAGATTGTTCCAACACGATATTCAGTTTCATTTTGAATTTGTAATTCATTTGTTTTGGGTTGTTGTTTATTATTTTCTTTGTTATAATTGACTAAGATAAATATTTTTGGGTAGAAATGTTTTGATCTCTTACTTATCTTAGTATTCGATTAACGGGGAAACAAGTAAATACTATTGTCATCGTCGGAAATTTTCTGTTATATTTTGCCTCAAAATCACTTAAACATGAGATCAAGGCCCGTTTTTTATTCGGGTCCTCGGGTCTATGACCCGTCAGACGTCAGGGATAATTCCCTGATCGTTTTGCATTCATCAGAACGTTTCTTTGACGCTTTTAACGTTTCTATCAAACGTCAGAGAACACTTGCATCGTTTCAAGCATCAGATTCACAGTCCATAAAACATTAAAATATAATTTTTTTTATAACTAAGGCGGCACTTGACTTAAAGACCACAATAGCAAGCCACCGTTTTTAGTCTTCCAAGGTAATTTAATTACCATGTGCCATGTCCTTGTTAAGGTGCAATGTGTGGGTGATGTGCCAGAGACTTAATAGCAAGCTATTGTATTAAGTCTCTAGCACTATAAATTTAATAATAAATAAAAGATTTATAATATTCTAGAACACGCATCACTGTCTTTGGTTTAAATTGATTGGATTTAATTTAACAGTGGGATCATATTTCATTTAAAATATAATATACAGTATAAAAGAAATAATTTTATACACACATATAAAATATAAAGTCTTCCACTATTATATTATATTATTACAGACTAAGGTCATCATTTCGTAATATTTAATTGAAGTCAAAATTTGGGGTTCATTAATTGTCCATTTTATCATAATTAAATTACCTAATTTTATCTAAACTTTAGGTGCTTATCATTTTGAATTAAATAAATTGAACCAATATGTTGCCAAAGTAACCTCTATTGGGTAAATTTTATTAGTTTAAAATGAGAATGCATGTTTCATCTATGCGGAATAATCGGCCCAAAGGAAGATTATTTTGGCTAAATGACTGGTAATTTAATTACATATCTATGCGAAATAATCGGCCCAAAGGAAGGTTATTTTGGCCAAATAGTAACTAAATTTTTACAACATCACTGCGAGATAATCGACCCAAAGAAAGGTTATTTTGGCACGATGGGTAGTATTAAATTATGTGAAGCATTTGGCACAACATGCTGACAATGTGTCGGTCTAAAGAAAGGCACATTGTTAGGCTGTTTTAGTTTCAATATTTTTACTACGACCAAGAATACCATTTACAAATTATTAATTATGTCCAAAGACTGAAAATAATGTTATGCTAGGTATCTTGTAATTGCCCCTTTTATAGATTTTTCCATTTTGACTTCTTAATTTGTTGACTAATTGTGAGCATTTTATTTTGTTTTGTTTTCTTAAAGTGTCATCCATTTCTGCCAATACGAACAATATTCCTGTGCTTAACGGCACAAACTTCAAGAAATGGAATGAGCACGTAATGATTGTGCTTGGCTACATAGATCTAGACTTTGCATTTAGATTTGAACGTCCCGCAGCTATGACCAGCACCAGTACTGCTGATCAGATAGTTGTATACGAGAAGTGGGAACGTTCAAACCGCATGAGTCTGATGATCATGAAGCATTCCATTCTGTACTCCATAAGAGGTGGAATTCCTGATGAGGTTGATGCTAAGAGTTTCCTTAATCAGATTTATGACCGATTCGCTACAAACAAAAAGATCGAAACAAGCACTATGCTGACCAAGCTTGTTTCAATGCATTATAAGGGAAAAGGAAACAAAAGGGAGTATATAATGGAAATGTCTAACCTTGTCACAAAGCTGAGGGCATTTAAGTTAGAGTTGTCTGATGACATACTCGTGCACTTGGTTTTGATTTCCCTTCCTGTATAATTCAGTCAGTTCAAAGTCTCCCACAACACTCAAAAGGAGAAATGGACTCTAAATGAGTGTATAGCTCAATGTGTGCAAGAAGAGGAGAGGCTAAAACAAGATAAGACTGAAAATGCTCATTTAGCAACAAATTCTCAGAAAAATTCCAATAAGAGGAAAAGGAATAAAGGTAAAGAAACTGCAAACTTTGGAACAGTGCAAGGTGCACAAAAGAAACAGAATACGGCTACTCTCTGCTTCTTTTGTAAGAAACTGGGTCATGTAAAGAAAGACTGTACCAAGTATGCCAACTGGCGTGTTAAGAAAGGTATATATCTCAACTTTGTTTGTTCTGAAGTTAATTTGGCTTTAGTACCAATTGACACTTGGTGGATAAATACCGGAGCTACCACTCACATAAGTGTCACTATGCAGGATTGCCTCAGGAGCCGAAAGCCAACTAATGGTGAAAGATACATTTATGTGGGAAATGGCAACACAGCTACTGTTAAAACTATTGGTTATTTTAGAATTCAGTTAGAATCTGGTTGCATTTGGATTTAGATGAAACTTTTGTTGTACCGTCGTTTAGACGGAACTTAATTTCTATTTCTAGTTTGGACAACTCTGGTTACTTTTGTCTATTTGGAAATGGTAAATGTGTTGTTTCTCTAAATTCTCAAGTTGAAGTAACTGGCACTCATGTTGATAAACTATACAAACTGGATTCTAAGACAGCTAATCATTATGAAAACCTGCACTCAAGTAACATTGGTATTAAAAGAAACATAACTAATGAGAATTCATCAATGTTGTGGCACAACCGATTAGGTCACATCTCTAAACAAAAAATACAAAGACTTGTGTCTAAAGGAATTCTCAATTCCCTTGATTTATCATATCTTAAGGTCTACATAGAATGTGTAAAGGGAAAACAAACAAACATAAAGAAAACTGGTGCAAACAGGAGTAATGAACTATTGGGACTGATTCATACAGATATATATGGTCCGTTCCCTACAGCAAGAAAATAAAGGCTATCAGGTCTGACCGTGGTGGTGAATACTATGGTAGATATGATGGATCAGGTGAACAACGGCAAAGACCCTTCGCCAAATATTTGACTGAGTGTGGTATAATTGCTCAATACACCATGCCTGGGCGGTGTAGCTGAAAGACAAAACCGAACTCTTAAGGACATGGTGAGAAGTATGATTAGTCATTCTTATTTACTAGAATCACTTTGGAGCGAAGCACTTAAAACTGTAGTTTACATCTTAAACCGAGTTCCTAGCAAAGCAGTAGCTAAAACCCTATACGAACTGTGGACAAGTAAGAAACCTAGTATTAGGCACTTGCATGTCTGGGGTTGTCCAGCTAAGGCTAGGCCTTATAGGCCGAATGAAAAGAAATTGGACTCAAGAACTATTAGTTGCTACTTTGTAGGTTACCAGGAAAAATCGAGGGGTTTCAAGTTCTATAATCCCTCAACCAGATCCTTTTTCGAAACAGGGAATGCCAAATTTATTGAGGATGTTGATTATAGTGGGAGTAATCAAAATAAAGATATTGTGTTTGCAGAGGAGTGTGTGAACATTCCCGCTACAGTTACAATTGAAAATGAAGGGTTAACCATACCTGACACTATTCAAATTATAAATCAGGATAATGTTGAAAACACAATTTTACCTGTCGTACCTCCTATTGTTGATCAGGAAACATTACTTGTTCAAGGCAATGAAAATTACCAACCTCAATTAGAAGTTCCTATTAAGAGATACACTAGAGAAAGGAGAAGTGCAATATTAGATGATTACATTGTATATCTCAATGAACATGAATTTGACGTTGGGGTGG
>JAOSBN010000009.1:1151734-1195506 GCA_027563595.1 Erythroxylum suave
TTTAATCGATTAAATTGTAATGATACAGGAAAAATTAGACAAAGTTGTCTTCATGAAAGTTGTAGGGCTTGGTCTGATCTTTTTATTGATATATAGATTGTAATTGTTGGGTTACTGGATTGGAAGTTATATTGATTTGAAGTGAGAGGGTAGAACTGGGGAGTCACGATCGTGACCAGGTACGATCGTGACATCCCCAAGGAAGTCACGATCATAACACGGCACGATCGCAACAATCATGATCGCAAGGCGGTGTGATCGTGACACAGCAGAGTCCCAATTTTCGCGATCACGGTCAGTCGCGATCGCGATACGGGGTGGTTCGCGACCGCGACGTCTTCAAATCTGTGACTTCGCGGTTGCGACCATATCGCGATCGCGAGCCACCAGGTTTCTAGAACCGCCTGCACCGCCTTTCCAATTTTTTTATTAACTTATAATTAATCTTTTATCGTCAAATCATTTATTCTTTGTTTATTTTGGCTATGGAAATTTTTGAATTTAATGTTTGAGTGTTATTTTATATTTCCTATGAAATATCCATTAATTATTATATAACAATTAATTGGGGTTATTAACTCATTTTGTTTTTAATAATTAAATTACATGTCTAAAATTAATTTATGACCCCATCGCGAATTTTCCGTATTTAGATTTTTAATTAAATTTAAGGTTATAATTTATTTTATTGAAATGTTCCCAATTATTATTATTATGATTGCAATTAAATTCCCAAATGGTGACGCATAGTCGCCATGAATTATGTACGGGGACCAGGGCCAACATTTTTGGTATTAGAGCTAGGTTGGACGAATCGATAAGGATCAAGAGTTAGACTTCGGAAATGGGGTCCAACATAAAATCACACTTGAAACAAAATGAAGTACTAAAACAACATAAAAGTATCAAATAACAAGCAAAACACACTCAATATGGACATAAAGACATAATACATGTTTATAAAACATCCAAATTCTTAAGCTTTTGTTTATCCTCAAGCAATTTGTAATCCAAATCTTCATTCTTAAAAATCATATATCCCTTATTAACATTAATATTTCCATCCACACCCTGAATCACCATATCATATTAATTAAATTAACGTATGATTAGATTCATATTATTTGAGAACCAACTTTCAATAATCAATATCAGCATTAGTCATATTGATAATATTTTTGATAACAAAAGAAAAAATTCAATACCCTCTCAAATGATTCACTCAATTCATTCATAGTGTTTAAAGTGGATAATATAACAAACTCTCAAATCTTTACATTGAAGGAATTTTAAATATAAGCTTCCAATAAAATCATATTTTCACCACTTATAAGTAAAATAGAAGTAAGAATCTCACAAGGTTTTTTAAATAGGATCTAAAGCATATGCATCTAAAGTTGTAAAAGAAGGGTCATGGCATATTGCTAACTTCCCATTATTTTTAAGGCCATAGTAGCCAGGATTTCAGATGGATTGTAAAGGTAAGAGACTAGTGCCAATATGGGTGAATCTCTATAATTTTCCTCTTAAATATTGGACTACAAAAGGCTTGAGTATGGTGGCAATTTTCCTTGGAAATTTTATTTGGATGACAATACAGCAAATTGGAGGTGGCTAGGGTATGCTAGAATATGTATTAATATGGATCTCTCATATAACTTACCTGAATCTATCTTGATTCTGAGATTAGGGCTGTGTGGGTCTTTAGAGGAGGATACTGTGATAGTTGAATTTCAATGGAAGCTATCCCTTGTTGCTCAAGGTAAAAAATGGATTCCTACAAGCAAGACTTTCATTAGAGGGGACTGTGAAGAGCTTACGGGTGATGGTCTCACACATAATTAAGAACAGAATGGTGAATATACCTGAAGATGGTCTGGGAAAAAAAATGAAAAGGAAGGTGAGGGGGAAAGAATAGAGGTAGATTGGAATATAGGGAGCAAATGTGAACTAGAGAAGGATTGTGATGCAAGGACAGGAGACTTACGAAAATAGGCTAATGAGGCAGATATGCAGGAGGAACAATTGACTAATACCTCAACAACCACTCTTGAGTATAATCTTAAAGGGATCGATCCAAAGGAAATGATAGATATTGCAATAGAAAACAACGAGGAGGGCCCTACTATTGGTCAATTTCTGGTAGTAGCTAAAAGGAAAACTAGCAGGAGCAAGAAGAAAAGCTCCAAAAATAACCTAGCTTGATTGATGAAGATCTTACCATGGAATGTAAGGGGAATCATCTACCTAAAAAGCTTTTGACTTTAAGGTATTTTGTTTATAACACAAAGCCATAGATTTTTGCTCTTTTGGAGACTAAAATTAGATACGAAAACTTTAAAGAATTGAATAAGGTCAGATCAAAAGGGAAACTCTTCTCAAATCATCAAGCACGTCGTTATGGGAGAATCATTATTGGATATGATCCAACTTTGGTGGATGTTCAAGTTTTTGCTACAGAGACACAAGCCATACACCTAAAATGCAAATTGCTTAAGGTAAATGCTGACATATTTGCTTTCTTTATCTATGGCTCGAACCATGCTTTTCAACAGAAACAATTATGGGATAGCTTAATTTAGTTTCAACAATGGGTCAATGGGCCTTGGCTATTATGTGGAGACTTTAATTCTACTCTATTCAAAACGAAAGCTAAAGGAAATTTTAGTTTGAGAAGTTTCGCACCTACTTTCAATGACTAAATGGGTCATCTAGGAATTTTAGACCTGAAACCAAAGGGGCACTTCTATACATAGAGTAATAAGTAGATATGTAGAATTGAGGAAAAAATTTTATGATGAACCAAGATTGGATTACACATTTTTGGAATAGTGTAACTTCATTCCTAGACCCCTTATTCTCATATCATCCACCTATGCTAGTTAAAAACTTGACTCAAAATCATAATCAAAGAGGGCCATTTAGGTTTAACATTCTATTAATCAACGATGAGGGATTTACCGAGGCTCTGTCTAAAGGTTTGGAAGTTTCAGTTGCAGGTACTCAACAGTATGTTTGTGTATAGAAACTTAGAGCTATCAAGATGGAGATGAAAACACTAATGAGTAAAAGACCTTATTCCACTTAGAAAGTAGTTGCCATAGCTAGAGAGGAACTGGAGATGGTGCAGTAGAAAATTGATTTAGAACCTACCAATCCTAGTCTATTGAATACTGAGAAGTCCCTACTAAAATCATATCTTTCTAAGGTTAAGGAACATGATAGCCTAATGGAGAAAGAGGGCGACAGGTGTACAACTTTCTTTTTCAATTCAATATTAGCTAGAGGAATGCAAACAGAATCTACTTTCTTAAGACACAAGATAAGGGGTATTTCTACTTAAGAGGATCTTCTTAAGGAAGCAGAAAGACACTTTCTAAATTTTTATGGATCAACTCGATTCTTTAATAACTCTATCACTCTTAATTCCTTTATTCACAACAAGCTATCCTATGAACAAGTTGAAGCCCTCATTAAAGTAGTAGAGAACAAAGAAATAGAAGAGGTGGTCTTCCAAATGCATCCGAATAAGTCTCCAAGCCCTAATGTTAATGGGTACTGCTTCTAAAAGCCATGGCAAGAAATAGGGCTAACGGTGAAAAAAACTTTATTGGAATTCTTCACTAATGGGACTCTACTAAGGGGGATCAACAAAACCCACATTTGTTTGATTCCTAAAGCCTCTTATTCCACTACTTTGGATGACTATAGACCTATTGTATGTACCAAATTTCTCTATAAAATTTTTTCTAAAATCATAGCCAATAGGCTGGAGTTGGTATTGAATTTGTTGATCGCTGACAATCAAAGTGCTTTTCTTCAAGGAAGAAGAATTGGTGATATCTTTTCAATGGTACAGGAGCTAATGAAAGGATATCAAAGGAAAAAGAACCCTCCAAATTGTATTATAAAGGTGGATTTTAGGAAAGCATTTGATTATGTTGAATAGGACTTCATCTTATGGACTCTACGACTAATAGGGTTCCCTAAGGTTTTTGTCAACCAGGTAAAAGAACGTATAACCACTCCTACTTACTTAATTCTAGTTAATGGAACTCCAACCGAGTATTTTAGGAGTGAAATGGGCCTAAGACAAGGCGATCCTATTTTCCCATATCTCTTTATTATTTGTATGGAAACCATCACTTAGCTACTCCAACAAAAGGTGAGAAACAACAGTTCTTTTAAATACCATACTAAATGCAAGAAGTTGGGCTGATCAATTTATGCTTTGGGCCTATTACTTTTTTCTAAGGTGCATAGCAAATCTATTAAGCTACTAATGTCAACTCTAGCTGAATCTAGGGATCTCTTAAGTTTGGAGATAAATTTTACTAAAAGTCAATATGTACTAGTTATAGGGGCTAACCTAATGGAGAGCAAAATCTCCCACATAACTGGAATGAACAGAAAACCAGGAGCACTGACCTACTTAAGCCTTCCCACTACAACGAAAATAATACAATTTTCAGAATGTCAGCTGTTAATGGACAAGATCCAAAAAAGACTTGGAATGTGGGCTAATAGAAGACTCTCTTTTGGAGGGAGGCTACAACTTATCAAAGCAGTCTTGAATTCTCTTTATATATATTGGTCCTCAAACATGTTTCTAGCTAAAGGGGTTATCAAATCTATTGAGAAGCTCTTTCAAAGATTGCTATAAGAAAATTTAATCAGACAACCATTTTGCTAAGGTTAAATGGTAAGAAGTGTGCAAAAGGAAAGAAGGGAGATTAGAATTGATCTCAATTGCCTCTTTTAATAGAGCATCTTTGATTAAGAATCTCTGGAACATTCTTATTGAAAATAATTCTCTCTAGATCAGATGGGTACATAGCTATATTCTCAAAGGCTCAAGTATTTGGTCTATACCTATTAAACCTTCATTCTCATGGCCCTTGTCCCAGCTATTGAAACTCAGATCTATGCTTGAACCTATAGTCACATACAAGAATGGGGATAGAGAAAAGGCTTTTATGTGGTTCAAAAATTAGACAGAGCAAGGATCGCTAATTAGACATCATCAAGCTCTCCAGATATGGTCAGATATTCCTACCAATGCTAAGGTTAATTCCTTACTACTAAGAGGGCAATGGAACTTCCCAGCTGAGGTACTTTTAGTTGCCTTAATCTGCCTCCTAATAACTTCAACATTTCAAAATTCAAAAGATGGCAAAATAGCAACATTCCAGAACAAAGTCGGTTTCCTATAATTTGGCATAAATCCCTCATGCCGAGCTACTCTATAATGGTATGGCTTATGGTGCTCAACGAGTTAGGCACTAAAGATAGACTGCATTTCATGACTTCCAATTTGGATTGTATTCTATGTAAGACAGAACTAGAATCTAGGGACCATCTCTTCTTCAAATGCCATTTCTAACAGTTCATTTGGGAAAGGATCAAGACACTAAACTTCATTTCTAATGCAGGTACAACCTTCACAGAAGCTATTACCCATACTCCTAGTTATCCCAAACATATATATATATATATATATATATCATCTCTTTTGCCTCCTCCATTAAGGACCTTTGGCGAGAGAGAAATATCAGGAGATTCCAACATAAGGCACAAAAAAAAGGTTCTAAAATCTCTAATTGGGAGAATCAAAGAGAAAATATTCATTTCAAGTAGACCAACAGATCTATACCCTAATCTAGCAGCTTCTAGAGAATCAATTCCTAAGTTCGAGATGGAGTTTGTTAAAAATAAAAAAGGAGAGTACCTGTGAGACTGGAAAGATGAAAGACGCCCCTCCCATAAATTGCTTTTGAAAGCTATGGAGAGCACATCGAGGAAGCCAAAAGCATCAACTTGGGAGAGAGGGAAAGATATCAGATACAGAAAGGAAAATAGCTTTATCACTATAGAGAAGCAGCAGTTCCTTACCTTTTGCGACTAATTTCTCTATCTCTGTAAGATAAAAAGTGCTCCTTTGGAGACAACTCACGTCATGGCCAGCCCCTTCCAAGTAGCAGGAAAGATACATAAGAAACAAAATCAGAAATCCCTTCCACAAATGATCAAGACGAAGCAATAACTAAAGACAATCCTTACCTTGCTGATAATCGCCTAAGGAAGAGAGAAAGAACGAGTCGTGTGGAGCCCTAATTTGGAAGCTTCTTGATCTGTATTTAGAGAGGGATTCAGTTTTTATCCAAAAGCAAAACTCTGTGACGATTTGATAAGCCTCCCACATAGTTGCTTTAATTATTCACTTTTTATCCAAAAACAGCAATCTGTATCATTTTGAGGAGCCTCCCACATAGTCGTTTTACTTATTAAGTCCTTCGGCGTCATTTGGTCAGTTATGCTATTTAAGCTTGCAGTCTCTTTAGCATGTAATAGATGAATGACTCCCATTTAATTTATTAATTTAATACCTTTTTAACTTTACAAAAAAAAAGATGTAACGAAGTTTAGGTAAGGTATAGTAGGGATCATTGAAAAGGGTAATAACATTGAAGAAAATTCATATAAGCAGGATTAAATAGAAGTTGGTTCTTTATAGAGTAGGTCCTTCAAGCACAACACTAATTCATCTCAATCTCTAACAAAGACCACAACTTTAGTTTTTCGTTTCTTTTTCTAACATGCTATCAACAAATAATTTTCAACTTTTGAACTTATTTGTTGCTAGGATATTAGAAAAATAAATAAAAAATAACTTTGGTGTGAATATAAAATTACACAAATAAAGCACTTAAGAAGAAACAAAATTTACAATCACTATGTACCAATAATCATAAAAATATCAAACCCTTTTCTTTAAAATTCTCAATATAACCCAAGTTTTAAGGAAAAAACAAATGCAAACTCCTTTAGAGTTCAAAAATAATGGAAGGTATTCAACAAAATAGGGTAATATGTTGGATAATAATAAAAGAAAATAGGCAAAAACAAAGAGTCAAATCTAAATGCCTTTATCATTCAATGCCTCTAGTTTAGAAAAATATGGTGTTAAAACGAATAATTAAAGCAAGTTCTAAAATCATCCAACTAAGTATGATAACACAAACTAAAGAATAAAAGAGTATTAAAAAATGAAGTATTTGCTCTTAGGTTGTATGCGTGTAAATTATATGTAATTTTCATTCAAATTAACTACCTCAATGATAAAATTAACTACCTTAACGATTACTAAAAGATATGACTTATAAAAGCAAGCCTATTCTAACTTTTCATCCTTTTGCATATTAACTTAATTTAATAATCAATAATAACCTAAAGTGTCTCAGACAAATTTTAACTAAATTGGGATGTCGATTAATAAATATGAACATAAAGATTATAATAAGAAAAAAATGAAAAATTTTTCAAAATTTTCATTAACCCCTCCCCTACACTTAAAACTGTACATTATCCCCAATGTATATAATGGAAGCACAAAAAAATAAAAATAACGAAGTAAACACAAAATGCAAGAAAGGCATATTTTGAAACTTCCTCTTGAATTAAAAAAATTACACACCCTTAATATCATGAAGAGTACATATGATATTGTATACTATCTTCTTTGTAGAATAGAAACAAAAGGGGATAAAAGAAAAAAGAAAATAATAATAAATTTAAAATAACAATGATATTGATATAATAAAATTATATAAAAATAATAATACAAAATAAGAAAAATATGCAAATAATAAAACAAACAAAAAATCCTTAATAGAACATCCAGACTACCTTTGCAACTGTCAATCTATTGGTGAGTTTATTATGTTGGTCGAGGGAGGTTCCTTAGGTCTCTGGGCAATATACTGTTGTGGAGCTGATGATGATGCAGTTGCTCTAGATGGTGAAGGAGGTATGGACATTTTGAGGTGTCTAAAATATGACCTTCTCCATCCATCTATCATGGAACTCTCATCTTTCTATCTATTTAGAATCTCTAACTGGTTCACCCAAATAGTGCACTGGACTCCTAAGATCTTCCCTAGATACTTCTCTAGCCGAATAATCTTCAACTGGTCCTGATTTCTAGAAGATGTCAGTGTCTTGGTAATCCTGCACTAGCTAACAAATCTAAATTCTCATCATGTTTTGATCCTTCCATTTATGATAGTGGTGAATCATGTCTTGATGGCCACTCCACTATAATAGGGTGATCTCCATCAGCTCTCCAAGTTGTCTGCTAGTCTGTGACCCAAATCAATTAATAAACGTCTCTTATTAGTCCCCATCTCCTATATATCATGTGTATATTCTTCATAACATCTAATTTGAAGGCAACTATATCACCATGCAACCTCATCGATGGTAGCATCTTAAAGACTCTTATCCTCTTTGCCAATTACATTGTATTAGACCTGATGCATATCATCCCTATCTATCGAAAGGTGTGCCCTAGGTGTATCAACATCCTTTTGATTATACTTTATAGATATAACACATCTAGGTTCCCAACAACTCTGAATTTATCACCCTATCATTCATTATATGACTCATAAGCCTATGGATGTACCAAAGTGCTTGATGTTGTAGGGTGAAAACCTTAGATTTACTCAGTTCATAAGTATCTTACTAATAGATGATGCGATATAACTGAAATGAGTGCATCGCTTAAGAGAAATATATCCAAACACTCATTTACTCTTGTGTCTACACAAAGTCTCGATCGTAGAGGCCCATCATCATAGAGAAGTTTGTGTAGCTTATGCTCATCATTACTATGAGCATTATGAGCTGAATTGTACTCAGTTAGGCCCAATTGTGACGACACCTTTTGATAAAGAATATAGAGCACACCTTGAGTGTAGGCTCCCAATATATGGGCTCTATGATTTCAAAAAATTCAGACCATGCTCAAATGCCTATCAACTCCTAAACGTACTGAGTCAAGCCGATATGCTCCAATGCTACCTAGTTGATGTATCGATCAGGCCCAAATATTTTATCCTTAAGCCTCCAATGAATGAGTTGAAGTATGCCGCAAGGTGGTGAACGAGCTCCACTCGGGTCTCTAAATGATCTCTCTTATCTCTGTCTCTTCCTTAGTACCTCCTTTGCTCTTCGTCATTGTTTAACTTTTGTTCTTCTCGTCCTTGTACCTGAAATAAAATAAAATGTGAGAAAATAAAAAAATACAAGTAAACTACTTTTCTGCACACATAATTAGTATGCTCACCACACAATATGTAATTGCTAAAAATATGCATTTAAGAATTAAATTAAACTAAAATAGTGTAATTAACAAAATAATTAGAAAATAAACTAATGATAAAATTATTAACAAAATTAAAAATGCAATTAACAAACAAAATTAACCTAATTCTGTAATTACTAATGCAATTCCTAAAATTCAAAATTCAATTTCATAATTTAACAATTAAACCTATACTAAGCACAATTAAAACTTAATTCATGCCAAATACTAAATTGAAATAAAATTAAACTAGGAAATGATATCCAATTACTAGCAAATCAATATAATTTATTACATAGCGAGAAAAATTTGCATTCCTAAATCAAATTCCATCTGATTCTTAAGCAATTCATCAAATCAATCTAATAATTAATATTGTTATGAATTTATTCGTCACTACTTTATATTGTTTGTGTTGACAAACTTTTCATAAATATTTAAAGCTACTATGATCATATAGTTTTGTCACATATTTTATAATTTTTAGTGTCAATGATTTTGTCACAAAAATGTTACATAATTGTGACCATTTTTCTAAATTAGTCACTATTTCATTAATGATAGAGATATTTGTGACCGGAGGTGATGACTTTAAAATTTGAAAAACATTGATAATAGTGACTAATATGACTGCTTTTAGTGACAACTTTTGTTGTTATTAAAAATATAATTTCTTGTAGTGAAGGCCGAGGTTAGTCAACTAATAAAAGATGGGAATTAGAATCTTGATATTAGGGCAATTGCTCCAATAATGAATCATGCTCCAAATTACTTGCCTCAACCAAATGGTGAGGACAAAGCTTAATGGAATTGTCACATATATGGAGCTTTTACAAATAAATCTTGCCAGGAGGTTGATATGGTTCAACCAACAGGTTCCCTTAGGTGTTTTATATTGCGGTTAGCCATTAAAAATATACTAGTTATTATTTACAGCTCTAACACAATCTTGTAAGCTTTGCAATTTGGACGCTGAAACTGCTGATCATCTACTTCTTTCCTACTCTTTCTCCATGGACTTCTTAAACTATGCAAACGCACTTCTAGATCATCTTCTTGCAACTCCTTTATTACCGAGGTAGACTATAAGATAGGGGATTTTATGAACCTATATGATTTGGAAGGAGAGTAATTCTAGGAGATTCAAAAGAGCATCTCAAAGCATCAAAGTTTTTATGCAAACTACAAGGAAGTGCCACTGGTGTCCAATGTGTATACTTCCATCAGTCAGGAGCTCATTACACTATGGGACTTGCCTCTACTAGGGAACTAATGAAACTGGGAGTTGTAGTTGGATTTCTTACTGCCTTGGGATAATTAAATGTTTGCTCCTTCCTAGATATGGTTGCTTGCTTAGCTGATTATTCTACGACCAAACTATTCCTTCCTTCTTGTAAGTTTCACGTGCATCTACTAACTCCTAAAGTTGGTTCTATCTTAATATTATTTTTGTTTTTCTTAAAAAATAAATGTTTTTAGGAACAATATTATATAGGAAAAAGGAAAAGGCAATCACATGATCCCACAGAAAGACAGCCATGCAAATAAAAAAACAAAGGTTTTCCATGCAAATAAAAAAACAAAGGTTTTCTTTTCCCATGCATTATTAAAGAGTTGGTTGACAGTAATTAGCTATACCGTCCATCATAAACACAAACCTACATTATACTTTTTATCTCTCTCTCTTCTTTATTCTGTGTTTCATTTATATTTATTTCTCTCCTTTTCCACTTACAGTTCATGATTTGGTATCAGATTCTTCTGAAGACTTGTCTCTGTCCCTAACTCTCTCTGTCTTTCTCCTCTTCTCTGCCTGTTCAGTCTCAGTGTCTTGCACTTTCAATGAAAGTTACTACACAAGTGTTATTTTACGTATAGACAGACACTGAGGTAACACTCTCACTCTTTGTACTTCTTTTTCTTTCATCCAAATGTGATCATTTGACGCTTATGTTGCTAGTTCATTGGTTTTAAGAAGTTAACAATTTAATGGTTAGTTGGGTTTTCGGCTGTATTGTCTTTCTTGTAAAAAATGAAGATACATACAAATACAGTAGTATTGTTATATCCAGTTACCGTGGTTTAATGTTTTTCGCAAATAAAGAACCTAGATGGTGGAGCCTCTATTGTTTTATGGTTAACACAGTGAATTTGTGTCAGATGGAAGATAAGCAGTTGGATTTTAATCAGCCCTTTCTCTCAGTTAGGAGGATCTCCATAACTGTTTCGTCAAGAGAACGAGCGAACATAAGGAAAAATAATACGGAAGCGGTTCCGAAATTGCCTCCTCTACGTGTATACAAATCAGAGTTGAAAACAGATCCAGTGAGGGACCCTGGGAGTGTTCCCTTTGTGTGGGAGCAAACCCCAGGGACGCCAAAACCACAAATGCACGCTCCTAAAAGACCCTCATATAGTTCAGGAGCCCCAAAGCTTCCTCCTGGGAGGGCATTGAATTTAGATAAAGGTTCTCAAGCCTCATCAACTACTAGGATACCAGCATCAGTCGGTAGAAACACACGTAAAGAAATAAAAAAGGAGGAGACAGGGAGTTGTACTTCTGATGAGACTGATGAGTCCTATGTAGATGCTGCTGGTACTCTGTCCCGGACTGAATCTTTATTCTATAACTGCAGTGTAGGTGGTATAACTGGGTTGGATGCTCCTGATTTGAAACCATCTTGGAGTTTCTCAACAGATCAACAGACTCGAGACTTCATGATGGATCGCTTCTTGCCTGCAGCAAAGGCAGTAGCCTCAGAGACTTCTCTATATTCTAATAGGAAGCCGCCAGTTGCACGAGAACAACCTAGACTGATCAAAGAGGCAGTAGTTGAACAAAGGAGGTGTACAACTGATCAGAATATGTTGATCAGTGTACCATGTTATTCCCAAGGTAATGAAGTGGAAGACAGTGAAGATGATGACGATGATTATGACAGACCCCAAAACCCTTCAACCAATGTCTGTGGGCTGTTCCCTCGGTTATGCTTACAAAGTTCCTTTTGTCTTTTGAACCCTGTACCGGGAATCAGAAAACCTGTCCAGGCTCCCAATTCTTCAGTACGTAAAACAAAAGTTCAATCTTCAAATGCTGCTTCTACTACCAAAGTTGAGAATAAGGTATGAAGTTCATTTCATCTCTTTATGCTGACTATCTGATATCTTTTTCTGGCCCTTCTCTGTATTTTGTATGTCATAATTTCACTTGCACTACTTTTTCCTTTTTCCTTTAGAATCATACAAATCCTATATATGAACCACGACCAACAGACAGACTCCAGCCAACTGGGGTATATGCATGTAAGGATGAACTGAAAAGTGTTTCTAATCAGATCCGTCACATAAGAGATCTTAGGGAAGTTGATGGATCACCCCAATGCAAAAGTTGGCAAAATAAGGGTGTGACACCATTCCCTGTGGACTTTTCTCAATCTGCTGCCACTGAAGAAAAAAGATTGCTTGGAATTGCTAAAACCTCTAAGAATTCTGGGGTGATTAGATCTTGTCCGCCTCCAAAGAATGTCAAAAATCTCCAGGAATTATTCGCCAATGAGATGAATGAGCAGGAATCAGAATGTTTGAGTCCTGTTGTTGAGAAAACTCTGTACGTAGATTCAGTCCATACAGTAAAGCCTCAAACCTCAAATTCAATATCTTCAGATATGAAAATCCTTGCCTCTTACAAGAAGGTTGATGCTGGTAGACTCACAAAACCTAGTGAAATTGAAGAAACGGATTCTAGGAGTTCTGTTAAAGAGTTCAAGTTCTTGGAATCTGTGGATGGACAAACGAAAGTGTTTTCTGGAAGTTTGGAGTCTGTTGATTCTGGTTTCTTTTCTTTATCTGATAGATCCTTCCATGATGGCCAAATGGATAAGATGGATAGTTATGGACCAATCAAGACCCTTGAGCAAGGGTTGCTGAAACCTACAAGCCCAAAAGTGGATAGAAGTGAGAAGATTGATATGAAAAGCCAGTTTGATATAGATGCAGCAGGTAATTTACATGGCCTGATCCATGACTCCATTGTGTTGACAAGAGACAAAGTGGCTGATGATGGCCAACTTTCTACTGAATTAAGCAAGCAAGAGAATCAAATGCATTGTCTTCCGCTGCTTCCTCTTCCTCCTCCTTTACCAAACTCTCCATCAGAGTCATGGCTAATGCGCACACTGCCTGCTGTTTCCTCCAAGAATTTTTCTTCTACATCTTCTCTTGTTATGCATGCTAGCCCCAGAGTCCATGCTTTTAAAAAGGACGTCGGTGACCTGAAGTGGGAAAATATTGTCAAATCTTCTAATGAGCATGGGCATTCACGGTTTCCTGAGGTAAGCAAATTAAACAACTTTTGATCCTATCTTTACTTATGAAGTCATTCTTATTTTACTATTAAATTCTTCATCTTTATCAGGAAGTCCTTGCACCTATACCAGAAGCCTAAACTTTGCAGTAGTTCCTCTCTTTTATGGAGAAACATGGCTGCTATCAAAGATATCTCAGGCCGTTTCTTCATCAGTTTCTTAAAGTGGCATCCAATTTGTTACCGGACATCGGAGTGCATAAGGCTCAACCTTTCTACAACTTTGTTAGTTTATAAATCTTGTCCATTTCTGAGTACTGTCCTATCTGCAATGTTTTTTGTATAGCAAAATTGGGGAACAGAGTGTTATGGGAAGGAAATTTTTGTTTAGCGTTCCTTATGAACATTGGATTCTCTCTGCGGAAAAGGTAATAAGAATGGTTGCAGGGGCTTGATTGATAAATAGTACCAATTGGACGAGATATGTTTTTATTTTATCTTTTTTTTAGAATTTTATTTTCTTTCCTAAACTCAGCAATTTTGCTGAAGCATACAGCTTCTCTTCCCATGTACCATTAGGTCTACAAACAGTGAGACAAGGATTCATTTGGTCAAACGAAAGATCATATTTTTGGACAGCACAGAGTTCATCGCGTTGACTAGAGGAAGATTCTAAGAACCCTACAATAAGGAAGATGATTAGTAGGTATATATTATTCACTATTCAGACTTTTTCTTTGACCATATTTAAGTGTATGCTTCTACGAGAACTATTGCATGTGGATATGTGTGGACAAAACTTTCCCAAGGCCAAGAAGCTGCAGTAAGGGTCAATGCCAATTTGGTATGTGGGGTTGGTATAGGAGGACTATAGGTACGCTTAATTGCTCAGACTGGGCCAAAAGTTTCAATGAACAGAAGAGTAATAACTTTGAAACCAAACCAAAATATGGAAAGAATAAAAAAAGGAAACTAATTTTCTAACTTCTTCGTCTCCAACTTTAACAGGTTTGTTCATCAAAACATTGGAATTTACAACTTAGAACAAAAAAAAGAGTCACATGGAATGGAAAGGCAAACGTTTGGTTAGCTAATGTCCACCTTTTAATAGGCTATCTTCTCTCTCTCTTTAATATCTTATCTCTCTCTTTACCATTACGTGAGGCTTTAAAATACTCCAATATTTAAAAGGTAAGCGAAAGAGCAATTGAATATCGTACTCCAACTAAAACATAGGCATTGGCATCTATCTCTCTCTACTCTTTATGTGATAAAATCGATTCATTCATCTTCACAGCCACCACTTGCATTTTTTTTTTTTGAAATTTAAAGGAAATTATATTAACAAAACAAAAACTTGTATACAATCCTCAAGGAAGAGCATACCGTCAAAAACTACACTACACTACGTAAAAATACAACAATTACAACAAAACATTAAACAAACCAAAGTGATCCTGACCTCATGATTGATATTGTCTTGTTTCTTGTGAGCTAAGAGAGTCTCTTTAATCAAGTTGACAATTACCTTAGTAAGTTCAGATTTATGCAGCTCCTCATTCATATAAATGTGCCTATTTCTTTCCCTCCAAATATAGCAGACAACTATCTGAAAAGAAGTCTTGAGTAATAGACCATCCTTGTAACTTGAATTTGTATACTGAATGATAGATTCTAATACCTCATCCCATACAAAAGAAAACCTTGGAGGTTGAATCAAAGACAAAATCCTACTCCATACCGATTTACTATAACTACATTCAAAGAATAAATGATTGCGTGTCTCATTTACAAGTTTACATAAGACACATAAGGGATCATAGGGTCCGAACCACCTATCTTCAGTTCTTAATCTATTTTTGATCACCAATCATAGACACAATGGCAGCCTTGGGACAAAGAAACTACTTGCACACTATTTCAAACCATAGCATTGCTTTACGAGGTTCAGTTAGTAATTTGTGTGCAGACTATTGTTGAATACACCACTTGAATGTAAAGTCCACGTCAACCTATCCTTCCTAACTGTATTTAGTGTTTCAGGTAAATACCTTTCCACTAGATGAAAATGGCATTGGGTGTGATGTTTAGGCCACTCCTGCTTAAGCCAAACAATCGAAGCCTTCGTAGGAATCCCACTCCATAACACCTATAAATACTCACACAACCACAAAGGACTGAATTTTGACCAATTATCAAACTACAATCGAATATCTTTGCCATCCCCTACCCAATATTTCAAGCAAGGATAAACCAACTCTCTAAGGTTTAACATACCCTTAAAAATCCGCAAATAACATCGATTACCTTGTAGTTACCAAAAACTTTGATTTTGGAGATAGAAAGTCTGCAACCACTTCACCCACAAGGCTTCCTTATCCTTTTCAGCAACAGAACCCGATGCATTTGATTAATAGAAATAACACTCAAACCCCCTAGCTTCCTAGGAAGGATGACTTCACTCCATTTCACTTTGGCCCCTTTACAAGTTTCTGCTTTCCCAGACCATAGAAATGACTTTAGTACCCTCTCTATATCCTTTATCACTTTCTTTGGAATGACCAAATGAGCTGCCCAGTGTGTATGCCTACTATTCAACACAGAATTGATTAGACAGACTCTAGTACTAAAGATAAGAATCTATTCTATCAGACAAGGATTCGAGCTTTCAATTTTTCTATCAAAGGAATAAAATCCAAATATTTAGGCTTACCAACAGTAATAGGAACACCCAAGTAGCTAAAAGGGATGCCCTGCCTTGCAAAACCCACCATATTACTTATCCATTCAGGATTTTGGATATCCGAAGATACATATACTGCACTCTTCTACTCATTGATCTTCATCCCCGACCACTTAGAAAAAATACTCACTATGTTCATCATCATCCTGATAACCTGAGGTTCAACCTTATAAAACAAGATAACATCATTAGCATAAAACAAATGGGACAGCTTCAGCTCTCGGTATTGATGGTGGTATTGGAACAACCCATTACTTTGCACAAGTTTCGAAATCAATCTAGAGAGAACCTCCATCGCCAATGTGAAAAGGTAAGGGGAAAAAGGATCCCCTTGCCTAATTCCTCTTTTATTGAAAAAAGGCCTTGTAGGAATTCCATACACTAATACACCCATCAACGTAGTTTGAATGCATTACATAATCCAGAGGTGAAACCTTTCTGATAATTTGATAGCTTCCAAGCGTAAATTCAAGTAGTCCCAACTAACGGTATCATATGGTTTAAATAAATCAAGTTTCAAAGCACAACTTTTAATTGTTTCCCCATACTAAAACTCCCCCAACAGCTATTGCAAGATCAATATATTATCACTAATACTTCTTGATGGAAAAAAAGTCCCTTGTGACTTATTTACCACGTTAGCCAACACCATTTTAAGTCTATCCGCCAGTAAGGTAGCAATAATTTTATAGACCGTTGAGGAGCAAGAAATCAGGTGGTACTTCATAATCTTCAACGACCTCTCCATTTTAGGTACTAGACAAATAAAAATATGGTTAAACTCCTTAAGCAAAGAACCAAAAAAAAAGAACTCCAGTACAACCTCTATTAAAAGAGACCCTGTGATCTCCTAAGTTTGTCGGAAGCTAAAAACTCATCAGAACTTGGCGCCTTAAAACTATGTAACCGAAACACCACTTCTTTCACCTAAAGTGTCATATACGGCATAAATAGGATCTCCTACATCGACTAATCCACAAAATACTCCAATACATTTCTAACTCGAAACCCACTATGTTGACTTATAGTACTCTGCATTAAGTTATCAAAGTAGCTACGAATATGATCAAACAGCTCCTCCTTATCTGGAATCAGATTTCCTTGCCCATCTTTTAATTCTGTGATGGTGTTAGTATTCTTATGTGTCAGTAAAGAAGCATGAAAGAATTTTGAATTTACATCCCTATCTTAAAGCCAGTTCAAATGAGATTTCTGTCTCCTAACATAATTCTATAATTTCAGGGCTTCCTAGTACTTCTGCAATCTATTTGCTTCTTGAATCCTTAAGCTGACATTATTAGGATCCAAATAACATTGATGTTGAACCTCTGTGACATCTTTGCTAAACTCTTTCAAATCTTGAGCCCTTGCTTTACTAAACTGATTAATAGCTACCTTGACAAACTTTAATTTTTGCATTAGTTGGAAGGCTTTGAACCCAACCACCTCACACTCCCAAACCCTATAGATAACTGCCATGAAACCTTCAACCTTTGTTAACCCATTAAAGAACCAGAACGAAGCATCTACTATTATCCCAACATTCAGTTGGCTAATCAAAATAGGGATATGATTCAAACATAATGGGTCCCCGAACATTTCCAATGCTCTAAGGAAAGACTGCATCCAACTTTGATTCACCAAAGCTCAGTCTAGTTTTTTCCTTAAGAACAAAATTCCTTGTTTTTTATTATCCCATATAAACCATCTGTCAGATCCACTAAATCAACTTGTTAGAGCACCTGAGACAGTTCCCTCCCTATTCTACGATATAAACTTGCACCACCCTCAACTTTGTCTGAATTCAAACAACAATTGAAATCACCCAGTACTATCCAAGGAAATTGCATACCCAACTAAATTGCTCTCAAGTCTTCCCACAATCGAGTCCTTTGAAATGCAAAATTAGATGCATAAACAATAGTAACTTCAAAATGAAAGCTTCATATTATCTAGCAATGTAAGTGAATGTATTGCTTGCTCATTTGAACAACCTGTATATCAACCAGATCCTTATTAAACCAGCACAGTATTCTACCATTATAGTGATAATCATGGTTCGAAAAATACTACCATTTTTCACCCAAAAAAGACATATCTTTCTGACCCAAACCTTTCTTTATTTTAGTTTCTAATAGCCCTATCAATATTGGTTTATGCTTAACTACCACTTCTTTGATCATCATCTTCTTAAGAGGGTTATAAAGCCCTCTTGTATTCCATACTAACAACGACATCTAAGGTAATTCTTTAGAACAGACACTTAAGGGAAATAACCCCTTTATGTTTCTTCTTCTTAGCCTTTTTCCGACCTGTTCCCTTACCAACAAGTACTACAATTGGAGGAGAGCGGTCAACTTCTTCATAATCTAAATCTAATCCCTTACGTCCAATGCTAATTGGATCCAACATTTCTGCTGGAATCAAATCTACAAAACCTAAGTCTCCTCGAGCACCTTCTGATGTAAACCCATTCTATCTACCATCGGTACCCTCATAACGAATAAGAGGACTACAATGAGAAGGATTTTTTTTAACACCTCTATCACCTGCATTCACTACATTACTTACTGGATTATCCTCAAGATCGATATCCAAAAATGGAGTCGATTCACCACTTTTACCCATAACTTGTGTATGCTCCACAACCTCCCCTGAACTTTTCTCCTGTTCCCATATCTCCCCACTAGCTTGAGATTTTCCTTTCAGGGCCCCTTGATTCCCCACAACATCATAAATACTTCTATCTACTTCCTCACTGCAAAACTCAGTGTTAGATGTACTTGCCTATCCCTAAGGAAGGGACTTTGCTGACAATAACTCCTTCTGCATCCCTTCTTAAACTCTTCCACCTATCACTACCCAGTTCTTTTTAACGTATGAAGGTAACCACGGATATGATAAAGTTATCTCATCCCTGACTAGCTCCCCATATTCTCCAAGTCTGAGAATAAGGAGAGTTTCGGGTAATGGCGCCAACTTAGGAATTTCAATGCAGATCTTCGAGTAGCCAATCCTCTCCATTTAAGTAGTTTGAGAATCCATGTAGAGGAGTTTACCTAAAACACTAGCCAAGTGACTCAATCCTTTAATTGTTCAGTATTCTATAGGTAAGCCATGAAATTACACCCACAAAGGGATGGCTTCAATCGTACCCCTGTCCAAATCCAAGCCTAGTCTCCATTGTTGTAGAAGCAGAGGTTGATTCCTAATATGCCACAACCCTGTTTAATAATCTCTGAAAAATTTTTGTTCTCTATGAATTTGAACAACACCGACCCATCCTCCCTAAACGTAACCTTTTTAAGGTCTCTTTTACCCCAGTGCACCTTCTCCCAAGCATCTACCAAAGGGAATGCCAGCCTCTTTAACCAGAAAAGGCCTACGAGAGTATTGGACCACGCCCTAGCTACCAAAGAGAAGATGCTATCTTGAATGACATCTGGGTAAAATTTTAGATCCCCCTTATGATAAAGAACCTTGAGCTTATTATTCCAAGCCACCTTTATTGGAGATTGAGAGTGATTTTGATCCTCTCAGACTTTTAACCCACTCGATGAATCCCAAAGCCACCCTTGATTAGCCCACTGGAGAGGGGAGGGAAGTCCTCTGAAATTGGTGAATCCATCCCCTTATCCATGTTATCCGACACACCTCAAAGATGGACCTTTGGTAAGGTGATTGCCTCCTCCGCTCTTGAGAACCCTAGGAAAAATACCAGATGGCCCTTACTAGATTTTTGGCTGCTAAAAAAGACACAGAGAAAGAAAGGGTATGGATGTAACTTCATAGTAGAAAAGTGAAGGAAAATTCATAGAAAGACGTCAGAGTCTCTCTCTCCTTGCTACAGTCTCAAACAACATCAATCCTTACCACAACTTGTATATTGTTAGATCTATCATATGAGTTACAAAATTTCTATATTGACGTATATCTTTTAATATCACTTCTTCATTTTTCTTCTTATTAAGATTCTTTATTTACTTATGTATTAAGTTTTAAAATTTTTATTATTGTAATAATTTTGATTTTATTTCATTGGAAGAGAGTTTTAAAAACATATTTGTGGGGACATATTTGATGTGTGCAGAGCATACATATATTTTGCTAGTCTTTTGCTTTCTTTTTATAGTTAAATTACCTTTGTTTATAGACTTTGTATTACAATTAGGCTTCATAAAATTACCTTGGCATGAAAGTCAACGAGCTTAGTTTGTGTTGATAGAGTTTCGTATAAACTCAAACAATTTTTTGAAAATTTGTGACCTTTGAGTTGTGTTTAGATTCAAACTGTTTGATCCGTTCAGTCCGAAATTTGAAAATTTAAATAAAACAACATCATTTTGAATATTTAAAAATAAAAATAAATAATTGAATGGGCCCGATCAGGCCTGAGCTTAGGTCTAGATCGTCTAGCTCTAGCACATTTTTGGGTTTAGCATAAACCAGTTGCTATCTCTAGCTATATTTTTAGGTAATTGTGAAGATATTGTTTCAGAATAAGATTTATTAAGAATCACAAAAATTTTCAAATAAAAATATAAAGAAGCACAATTCTATGCTGAGCACAATTTAATACACAAATGTGTACCAATTTGTGTCTCTCATAGACTATACGGAGATGAAGAAATGATCTAGAACGTAGCTTGGATAGAGACCATATGACATACAGAATGTCTGAAGAGTAACTAAGGTTGAGATGCAATTATAAGTCCTAATTAAATTTACAAAATTTTAGACATTTATCTATATGTTTTTATTTAAGCAATTTTCATTTTTTATTCATAGACATATTTTATTCACAACTCAGGCTTAATAATTTATTACATATTTTTATTTTTGGCATAATTTTGACTAAGATTATTTTTAAGAAGATGCTTAGGATTAAACTTGTTTAGCCTTTAGATTGAATAAGTCTGAAGTCCAAATTAAGATTAAATATGCGCTAACATTTCATATGTTATGCTAAATAAGAATGAAGAATTCTTCAATAAACTTAGTTAACCATTCATAAAAATAACAATATAAATAAGTAACAATAAACTTACTTGACCCTTCAAAACTAGTGCTAGTCTCAACAAATATACAAGCATAAGATTCAGTTAATTAAAAAGGAAAATTTTAATTGATTATTTTTTCCAGTTGTCAAATGACACAACTTTATTTAGTATTTAAATCTACATAATTTGATCACGTATATGAGATTGTATCAGCATTTGTAGTAAGCCAACCTTCCATTTGCGTAACTACCACTGAAGCACGTAATAGAAAGCCCCTCAAGCATGCAGAGAAAAGGTGAGAGATGACGTTCAATGTAATAAAAGTAACAATACTATAATGCAGTGGAAAAGATAAAACCTTTTCCTATTTGAAATAAACTATAAGGAGTAAATATAAATGCGCAAAATAAATCATCGGAGAACACCTAATTTTTAATGTAAAAAACATTCTCAATATAAGGATAAAGCTATGGGATCTAGTGGTAGTGCGTTTTAACATTAGTTAAAATAAAAAGGATAAAGCTATGGGATTTAGTGGTAGTACATTTTAATGCTACTTAAAATAAAAAATAGACTACTACAAGTGGTGAGTCTAAGTCGATCCCACAGAGAGTGTGTATGAAGTTATTGAAATGAAATTAATCAGTGTTTATGTTTTGGGGGTAAGGGCGGTTTGAAATAAGAAAATAAAATGAAACTAAACTTAAGAAAAGAAAATTAAAGAAAACATGTAAAAATGACGAAAGTGGTGAATTCTTTAGGAGTCTAGTTCTTTGATTCAATCTCGACCTATACTCTAATTAAATATATTTTGATTATTTGTTGTTTTCAAACCTCTACTAGAAACTTTTAATCATAGGTTAATTTATTAACCTGAGTTTTCCCTTAGGCTGTGTTTAATCAAGATACGATTATTAATTAAACCTAGCCATCGAATGACTTAGGATACAATCTCAAGATTCAATTTGGCAACCACATTATGAATTAGGAAACTGATTAATCAAGGCAATAACCACATACTATGGGTCATTTAATCTAGATTATGTTATCCCTAATGATTGCGAACCATTAGTTGCTACAAATGAATTTCAACAAAACAATTACGGATTACATTGAATATTCTAGCAATAGTTTTGTAATAAAACGATCCAATGAATGCATTAAAATCATCTTTTCACAAAACTCAAACCCATACACATTGGATAACATAATCAATTTCTAAAGAGAGAAAGAGAGAGAAAGAATAACAAATACATGGAATGCTTAACCGGGTTGTCGGTGTCAATATCACCTCCGAATTGGCGTCAGAAAGTTACCCTTTCATGAGTCTTTCACGGTCTTTATGGTCTCCTAAAGCTCTCAAAGCTCTCTCTCCTTTCAGTACCCAAAACTTTCATGTTTTTGTGTCATCACCCCTTTTCCTTATATAGTAGTCTTTTAGGTTTAAACAAAGTGTCATTTAAACAAGCAAACGACACCTAGGGTTCTCACGCCTATGAGTGGCCTCTCATGGGTATGAGAAGGCCTCGTAGGTGTGACTTAACAATTCACACCCATGACTTGCTTCGCACAACTATGAGAAGCTTCTCATAACCATGAGAAGCATACCCATTGGATGACAAAGAAGGCGATCGGCTGGCAACGTGGGAAATATGGGAGAAGGTAGTTGGCATCACCAAAACATGCATGGGACTGGCATGAGAAGAAGTTGGCTGGATGAGAATCATGACATGCTTAGGAGCTGTTAGGTGAGGGCATGGCAAGTGTATGGGAGGGAGTTGGCTAGTGAAGCTTGGAATCACCAAATGTTAAGGTGAGAAGCTTGGATGGGTTGTCAACGTGAGAAGCTTATGGTGAGAAGCATACATTTCATAGTTGTGAGACTTCACTCACAGCTGTGACAATTCTCTAGCAATTTTGTCTTCACTTGACATTCTTAAATTTTCTCTTCTTCTTTCAATCCTCTTCTTGTTCTTACTCCATGAAGGAATATAATATGGAAATTGAGAAGATGGCTTCAGTGATCATGCTTTCGGGTCACTTTAGCTCCTTTACTTCCGAGATGTACCTAAAACCATAGAAGAACTATAGTGAGTATCTTAAGTATTTTCATATCATTAATCACTAAGTGTAAAGGGTTAAATGTATTAACAAGTAAGCACATATCACCTAGTCCAAAAAATAATCCACTTTTAAATTAAGTACTACATCAAAATGAATTCTCCATATGTTTTAAAAACTCACAGTAACAAATACCCATTAGTAAGAGTGATAATTGAATAATATGTATATAAAAATCTAGATATACTATGAATACTCTTTTCCACACCATGATAGTGCCTTCCCAATAACATGATAGTTCTTCTCTAGTACCAAGATAATCCCTCTCTTACACTATCAACTTTAACAGCTTCTATAAAATCTCCTTTTTGATACTAGAGTAGAACATGGAAGCAAGCACTCATAAAAGATGAAGAGAATAGACATACCAAAACAAGAAAGTAAAAGGAGATCAAGTGGTCACACTAGTCACACACCAAGCATAAAAGGTATACAAAAGGGAGGTTAATGTACCCACACTTTACTAACTATACTAGTTATAAGTTTTGGCCAAGTGAGAAGCTCCACTAAAGAGAGTAAGAAAAGTGATTAATATGAATAGCTATACCATTTACGTCACACCCAAAATATGAAAAGTAAAAAACTTCTTCATAATGATTATACTTCACACAAAAAGACATATAACCCAAAACACTTTTAAGTAGGCTTCACCTGAAGATGACCAACCATAAACTCCCCTATAGACTTAAATAGAGGCTTCTTCCAATTTGACAATCAAACGACAAGTATCAACCATTCCTCTCAGTGGAGTCTATATTATCTTGCCAGAACCATTATCATCTTTACGCTCTTTTACTATCTCAAAAACTTAAGAGTCCAACATCACATATTCAATGATATCTTACATCAATATGCTTATATTGAACATAAAAAGTAGGATTCTTACTAAGATGTATAACACTCTAACTATCACAAAAAAAGCATACCTCTTTTGTAAGTAAAATCAAGTTTTTGAAGAAACTTCTTCGATGGATCAATAATTGAACATATTTTTATCCCATATTTATTCTATTTCTCTTGATATTCTATACTTCTCTTATATATTTAGTACTTAATTCATTTCAAGTGTGTATATAGATTATAATTGCTTTTATGTACTTAAAGGAGAAGAATTCAAATAAAAACATGATGTAAAACAAAGATTCAACACGCAAAAGGGATGCATGACTGTGCATCTTCCTATAGACTTCTCCCAAATAGCGCAGTTTTGTGATATTAAGAGGATTTTGATTATGCACAGTCGTGAAAGGGACCGTGCATTGAATAAACCCTAGAATTCCATATAAAAGATGCTTTTTAGAGGCAATTAAGGAGAAGAGATGATTAGAAATGTTCTAAACAGTCTAGAGACAATTCTAAGAGCGACTGTAAACTATAGGAGCAAGAAATGCATAGATTTTATCGACGAATCCTTTGGAGTACAAGATCGGATCCCTACATCGCCAAAATACTTAATAAAAGACAATTAGGGACATTTAGAATTATGATTTTGTTGTTTTCAATTTAGTTTTTTTATTTATGTATTTTTGATTTCATGTTCATTGATGTATAACTAAATATTTTGTTAGTATTTAGGTTACATGAACCTTATTTGTGAAGATCCAATTACTTGTTTTATTTATGTTCTAGTAATCTGGAGTATTAGATCATAATCTGATTTTAGATATAGAGGTTGAGCAATCCCGAGATTTGAATAAATCCATGATAATAGGAAAGAGTTGATTGTAACCTTAAAGATAGGATGACATAAATCTTCTAGAATAGGGTCAAACCTAACAGAGGGTCTCATAAATCTGTAACACAATTCTATAAAATTTAACCTGAGTATTTCAGTTAGAAACCTTAGGATTAGTTGTTAATAAACTCAAGGTTAGCTACTAGCATACAATAGGAGTCTCCATGTTCCAATAAATCATCAATACAATTATATAACAAAAGATCAATCTATTAAGGTTTAGGGGGATTCGAAACCTAAATACTAATCACTTGATATCGGGAATTAACTTAGTGCTTCCATAATTATCTACTTTAATCATGATGTTTATTTATTTTATTTGCTTAATTTTGTTTCTTTAATTAAAAATCACAATCAATTCTTAGGCTAAATAATAAAATAACAGTAATTACTATTACTTTCTGTCCTCGTGGGATCGACAGGTACTTATTGATACTAGCTATAGCTATATCGAGAACTTATGGTATAAAAATGTTGACAATTATGAAATTAGATTGATCAAGTTTTTGATGTCATTACTAGAGATAGTGATATTAGAAACACTTTAGTTTATTACTCTAGCCATTACTTTAATTTTATTTATTTGCTTTGTTTGTTTCTTTACTTTACATTTTAAAATTTGTTTAATTTAGTTAGTTTATTCCCTTAGTTTTAGCTTCATCCTTCAGGTCAATTTATGACCTGAAGCACAATCGAGAATTTACTAGATACGAATCTTAAGATAGAAAGAACCGCACAAAGGAATCATCGTAGGACTAATCTTAGAGAGTTTGAGCTAAATCATCAAATCGAAGATTTGGAAGCTCACGCAAACATCGAAGAGTCTCATAACATAGCAGATCAACCATGAATAATATTTGGTTATACTAGGCTGGACTTAACTGATATGGAATCCAGGATAGTGAGACCAACTATCCAGGTGGATAACCTTGAGACGAGCATCATCCAAATGGTGCAATAGTTAGTCCAATTTGATGGACTCTAATATGAGGACCCTAATGCACACATCTCTAACTCCTTAGAGATTTCTAACAATTTTAAGATCAATGGAGCACACAATGGCGCCATTAGATTGCGTCTATTTCTTTTCTCCTTAAGAGGAAAAGCTAAACAGTGGCTAAATTCTATACCATAATTATCACTTACCGTCTGGGATTAAATGGTAGAAAAATATTTGCTTAAGTACTTTCCTCGTGTGAAGACTATAAAGTTGAGAAATGGCATGTCATCATACACCCAAATCGAGGGTGAGCCATTATATGACAATTGAGAGAGATTTAAGGAGATGCTCTGACGATGCCCACATCACGAGCTACTCTTATGGATGCAAATCCAAAGCTTTTATAATAGGATAAGTCAAAGTATGAGGCAGTCAATAGATGCAACAACTGGAGGGATTCTAAACAATAAAACAACTGAAGCGACTGGAGATTTGATTGAGGACATGGCCATAAACAATTATTAATGGTGCTTAGCTAAGGCATAAACCACCAATGACCTATCAAGAGTTTATGAAGTAGAAACGGTGACACAACTGGCAAGTCAAATGGAAGCCTAGAGGAGAAAGATTGACAGCATCACTATGGCTTTATAAACAAGAGTGATGCAGTGTGAAGCGTGCGGGTTAGATCACCAAAGACAAGAGTGTCAATCAGATTGGTCTAATCGTATAGATTACTTGGGGAATACTCCAAGACCCCAAAATAATCCTTACTGTAATATGTACAATCCTAGTTAGAGGAACTACCCCAACTTCTCATGGGTAATCAAGAAAAACAATTCTCCACTGGGATTCTAACCATAGGCATCACAACCAAGAAAACTGGGTATAGCTTAGCTGATTATAGAGTTTATTCAAGAATCTAGGACAAAAATTAGCAAGCAGACGCATCCATAAGGAACTTGGAAATCAAAATGGACCAACTGGCTAAGTCAATGGTGGAGAGACCTAAAGGAAATTTACCGAGCACAATTGAAACAAATCCAAATGATAGGATAATGGCAATCACTTGAGCCACTGAAAAGAAGCTCTTTAATAAGGAAGAGGGAGAAGTGACTACTAAGGATCACTCTGAAATTGGTGAAAAACTTATTTTAAAGCAAGTCAAGGAATATTAACCAACTATTCCATATCCTATGAGAACTAAGAGGAAATCTTTGGAAGAGGAGTTAGACCATGTCTTTGACCTGCTAAAAAAATTAAAGAAGAGTTTCATTATAATAAACCCTTTTACAGAGATCAAAGAGCATAAAATCATTGGAAGAAAAATCATCAAACAAAGAGGAAACGAAGAAGTTTGAGAATGAAGTGTTAAGCATTGAGAGCTCTAATGAGGTGACAACATTACTATAGAAACAAGCTGACTTAAGGAATTTTGATATTCCTTTTACTATCGATAATGTCAAAATGGATAAGGCTTTTTCCAACTTAGGAGCGGACATAAATATGATGCCTTACACTTTATTCAAGAGAATGGAATAGGTGAATTAACATTAACTAAGATGTGTGTGCAGATGGAAGATAGATCACTCAAACGTCCTAAGGACATAATCAAGGATTTGCCTGTTAAGGTTGACAAATTCACATTCCTTATTGATTTTACCATCTTAGACATAGATGAAGGTTTGGAAATATCTTTAGTCTTTGGGCGACCATTCATAGTTAATGTCAAGTCTCTTATAGATGTTTATGGAAGCAAGTTAACCCTAGGAATAAGGGATGAAAGGTTTATATTTAGAATCTCTGATGGTAAGAAAAGTCCTTTTGAATTTTGGATCCTATCAAGGTAAAGGAATCTTGTGAAGAAGTTTTACAGGAGTCCTCATGTAAGGATCCACCAAATAAGTTGCAAATTTAGGGGAATAAGTGAAAGAAAAAGGTAGTGGAAAGAGTAAAATGGTAGCTCAACTCCAACGTGTGAAACCTATGGTAAGGCTATAACCACATGATTCTTTTAAGCCACCTCGAGCAGAAAAGTACGTCAAGCTAAGATGGAAAAAAAGCACTGCATAGGAGGAAACCCATGAGTTCAATATTCTTTTGCTTTAAATTTCATTTTAAATTAGGTTTTGAATTTTATTTTAAAGGTTTTTTATGATAATAAATTAGCATCTCGAGGAAAATTGTGCATAATCATCACTTAACATCAGTGTATTATGTGTTTTAATCCTAACTTGCAAGGATTGTTATGTTTGGTGATTAAATTTTAAAGTGCACACTTTATAAACACATTAAATTGTTTTGCACATTCTGATGCACACCCATGCATACGAACATGCACAATTGTGATACAAAATGACTTAAGGAAGTGTATGGTGTAATGCACGGCTATGCACAAGACTGTACACTTTTGCAATGTGCGTTAAAATGCCCTAATCTGTCAAAATTTTCAAAATTTCCCCTTCTCATTCTCAAATTACCATCAGCCTCCATTTCCAACCTAACTTTTTACATTTTCCAGACACTTTTAAAGACACCCAAGTATGTTTCCCTATTGCTTTAACTTGTTTATGCATGATTTATTGGGTGTTATCTATTGTTTGCATATTTTTCAACCGAAATCACTGATTGCATGACTTTGGGATTTTTGGAGAATTAGCGTGTTTACATGCTTTCTTATTGTCAAATAGTCATATTTAATATTTACCTAATTAATGTAATCATTTGATTTAAGTCATTAAATAAGCATTCAGTTTAAATTCAACTTTAATTGCGAAACTTTGCGGTTTTAGCTTTTTACATATTTTAATTACAATGTTTTTTATCTAACTAGATCGATTAGTCAATCCTAATGTTGATTGAATATGGGTTTGTGTTCAATTTCATGGGTCCCATATTTAGTTACACCAACTTTGTGTAAATTTAACTTTAGAGTTTTTAATTTCAATTTTAGGGTTAGAATTGTCATTTAACAGTTAAGTAATTTAATTTGTTAATTACACAACGACTAATTTCAATTTTAGGATTAATTAGTTGATAAGGTAATTTTAATTAATTTTGTTTAAGTGTTTATGTCTTTATTCGTTTTAATGTCTTAACTGTTTCATTGCTTATTTTTTCGTAACTCATTTGTTTTCTCAATTAAAACATATTGAGCATGATTGAAATTAAGTGTGGGGATAAAGTGTATCATAGGGATTGATAGGTCAACTTCCTTAAACTTGGTATAAAATTTTTAGGAAAAAATGACATGAACATGGCGAGAGAAAGAGACTCTAAGAAAGAGGCATCGAGCCGAGTCCTCTATACCAGCCCAGACCAGCCACGAATGTTTACATTCAATGTCATGGCTCAAGAAGAATAGTGCCAAAGGCTAATTGATAAGAAATTTGGAGACAATCAATATATCAACCGAAAGGCCTTGGAGCAGGTTGGGTTAGCCCAACAAGTAAGGGAGCTAGTGGAGGTATGAGAATGGTCCTGATTCATTGTAGAGAAGAGATGTTACGACGCAGATCGCTCCAATAAAGTTCATTTCCAAATGATAGGGGAGAGACATCAGATGTGTATCACTTAGTTCTCCATCACTATAGGATTGTACGATTAAGAGTATGTAAAGACACCAACGTATCAAGAATTACAAATAGATTTTCCAAGCAGGTTCTCTCTGTAATATTTCTAGAGTAGGCTTAGCATAGAGGAAAACTACAATCCACGTATATCAAAGCCCTTAATGTTAGGCACTCCAGCAGTAAGATTCATCCATTGTATTCTGAGTCATACTTTGGGTGGTCGAGGTGACATCTGGGATTTGTTGATAACATGGATGTCTTCTACCTCTGAAGTATGAGTGAGCAGGTGCTTATACATTTAGGACATGCCCTTGTCCAATTTATTCAACACCAAATTGAAGACAAGAAGGTCAGCACAATATGTGTTGGATCGTACATGACCAGGCTAGCACATCGGATTGGAATTTTTTATTGACTACCACCAATTTTAGAGATGACAACTATGGAAGCACTAAATTTGACAATAATGCATCACATGCATAGGGTTAATTGACATCGGAGACCTACCGGAGTAGTGTATAGACTTGTTTGGGAGCTTAAGGAGTGATCAACATCGGGAGGACCTCAAGAGGAATAACCGTAACCAAAGTCCTTTCCATCCTAGATGGGAGATGAGTAAAGAAGGAGTTTCATTGAGACTAGCGAACTGTAGTTCGGCTGGAGAGATAGGAAGCAAAACTTGGGAAGCAGATGAGCAAGCTCAAGACTTAAACAAAACAAATAAGAGAGTTGATAGAATCAATAACGAGTCATCTAGGCATTACTTATCGGACTCCACCATCCCAAGAGGGCACCTCATCTTCAACTCCTCCATTTAGTCAGGATCATCATCAGGTCACCCACTTCATCGAATTAGCTAGGGTCACACAATGAATGAGACGTTTAAACTTGTACCTTCTTTCTTTTTATTTATCTTTTGTGGATGTTTTTAATTTTCTTTTTGTTAATTATTTTGTCATTTCTAACATTATAATTAGTGATGCTTTTATTGATATTTTCTTTAGTGTTATTTTAGTTTTAGTTTTATTTCTTTTGTTTGTTTTTATCTTTTCTTTTTCTTATATTTGGCAAGGATGTCATTAACATTGGATGGATTGGACATTAAAAAATCATCAAAATCAGGAAAGTGCCAAACAAGCCTCTCACTTTCTTACTAAACAGAGATTGTTTAGTGCTAAGTTTAAAGTGAGTAACAAGATTTGTGCTTTCTAGTTTAACTTTATTCATGCGAAACCACTAAAATACTTTCTTAACTAACCTATCCTGAGATAGCCACAATTTCTTTACTTCTGTATTGCAGATAATTTGCATGCCAAAAATTTGTCTTTTTCATTCTAGGTCCTTAATTGGAAAAGACTTATTAAGCTCCTTTTTTAACCTGTCAATTCTAAAAGTATTATGATCAACAATTAACATGTCATGAAAGTAGACCAATAAAATGATGAAGTCGTTATCACCAAATTCTTGAACAAATACACCATGATCAGAAGTAGTCTTTTTATATCTTTGTTTTGAAAAAATTAATTGAATATATGTCTTTTTATATCTTTGCTAGATCATAACTAATGCAATTTTTTATATTACTATCTTGAAACTTATTTCAAACCAAATTTTTTTTTCTTTAGGTTAAAAACATGACTCTCCTTACCTTTCATCATAAAACCCTCTGGTAGCTCTATATAAATCTCTTCTTTAAAATCAACAAGCAAAAAATTAGTTATCATATCCAACTGTTTAACCTTTAAATCAAGACTAACTACTAAATTAAGAATAACTTTAATGGAAGGCATCTTCATAATTAGTGAGAAAATCTCTTCAAAGTTAATTCATTTTTTCTATCTAAAACCTTTTATAACTAACCTAGCTTTATATTATAGTGAGAAGAATTTTCTTCATTCTTCACCTTATAAACACATTGATTTTACAAATCTTTTATACCCTAAGGCAAGCTAAACAATGTAAAAGTAAGGTTGTTATACAAAAATTATACTTTATTTTCCATAGTTACAACCACTCATCCTTATGATCACTCTCTTTAGCCTCTATGTAGCTCTCAAGTTCTGCCTTTGTAGTGAGAAGCATATATTCATTATATGAATAATGGGTGAATAGAATTCTTTATTTAGTAGACCATTGAAACGGAACTACAGGTTTATTAATAACCTCAGTAATTAAAGCATCTATCTCATTAGTAAAATTACCATAAACACCTTTAACCTAATCATTATTAATATGATTTTGTAAATCATTTTGATTTCCAAAACTTAATTACACTAGGCATATGTGTCTTTAAAGTTAGATCAAGAATAATTGGGCCATCAAAATCTTTAGACTTTAACTTCTTTTCCTTGTCAATTTCTTCAATAATTTGATCTTCTATGAAAATAACAATACAGCTTCTAATAAGCTTCTTTTTAGCTAGATCATATAAACCAAACTTATTATAGTTATAAATAATGACAATACCCTACCTCATCTTGACATCTGATTTAGATCTCTCATCTCTTAGCACGTCTATAAATGCTTTACAACAAAACATATACAAATGGTTATAGGAAACTTCTTTAACTACCTTAAATGGTCAAGAACTTGCCTGTAAAGATTTAAGACATGTATAGCAATATATAATGCCTCATCCCAAATAGATTTAAGACAACTATATCTTTAAAAGAAAATATCTAACTCTCTCTACTAGTTTTCTATTTATCCTTGTCATACCATTTAGTTGAGAAGTCTTAGGAGATGATTTTTAATCTCTAGTACCATTTTGTTTGTAGTACTCTTCAACTGGTCGATAGCACTCACCACTATTATCCGTATGAATACATTTTTGCTTCTTTCTATATTCTCTTTTAATAGAAAATTGACACTATTTAAAGACACCAAGTACGTGATCTTTTGAAAAGCTTTCTTAAACATTCATCATTAATAAATATCAAAAAATAAATTCCATTACTAAAAGTCCTTATCTTTATAGGACACAGGGTTTTAAATGCACTAACTCAAGTATTTTTTATTTTCAAGGATGACTCTTAAAGGAAACCCTATTCTATCTACTAGCCAAACACTGGGCACACTTTTCCAGTCTTAAATATTTTGAATTAAAAAGTAGATTTTTCTTAGCTAAAGAATCAAGTCCATTCTCGCTAATGTGGCCAAGTGTTTTGTGTCATAACTTTGAAGAGTTGTCACTCTTAGTTACATTGATAACATCAATAGAAACTAAAGCTTTACTTCAGTACAAACCTAAAGATTTCTTTCCATATGCCAAGACTAAAGATTCTTTAATGATTTTACGATAAATATCCCCAAAATTACTAAAATAATTATCATCATTAAGAATAATGGACATTAGGTGCATCTTTGACATTCTTCAAAAGTGATTTTAAGCCTTTTTTGGTCTCTAATATAACAGTCTCAATGCTAAATTGTTGATAAACCATCGTTACCGATCTTCAAAACTCTATAATCACCTAAAGTTTACGATGTGAACAAATACTTCCTTGATGTGACATGAAATCAGGCACCACTGTTAACAACCTAAATTGACTCATCACAAGTAATATTAATCATATCATCATCATAGATAGACATAAGATCCTGGGCAGTAGTAACAGCAATATGATTATCACGACCTTTTTCTTTCTTCTTTTACTTATCTTTGTTGGCTTTATTCTAACTTTAAGCTTGAATCAAAAATTTTTGGTATGTTCATTCTTACCACAATGTTGACATTCAAAATCTTTGTACTTTGGTTTCATTCTTACCACAGTGTTGACATTCAAAATATTTGTACTTTGGCTCTAAGTTTCTTATATTGTTACTTTTGTCTCTTTCATTCTTTTTTTAACCTCTTTTTCTTGCTTCTCCCCCTATTTTTAGCAAACATAACCTTAAAATGAGAGGTAGAGCCTTTTTGATCTTTTTTTTGTCTTACTTGTTTAATCAATATAAAAGGCTTTACATAATTTATGGTTTGTTTACCACTAGGAGTATAATTAGTCAAGGTCACATATAGGTTCCCCCAAGAATTAGGCAAAGTATTTAGCAACCAATGTTCTAAAATCTCATCTTTAAACTTTATGACCATTCCAAAAAGTTGATGAAAGTACCTTTGAAATTCATTCAAGTGATGGAACTACCTTCTTTATACCTTAAATTCATATCTTATTTACATATAAATAGTTTATTATTACATGTCTTTGATGTATAAGGATTCAATCTTGTCGTAAAATTTTTGGCATATGAATCATTTAAGATGTAATTTAAACATTATAATCGACCCACTATCTAATAAAACCACAAAGCATAGCATGATTAAATGTCCCCTTCATCACTTTTAGACTTAGGTTTTTCAGTGGTATGTACTGGTGATAAATGCATCTTTTCACAAATAAATGAATAATAAATCCTTTATTTTTCCTTTCTACTTATGATAATTTGTGCCATTTAAACTAATCATTATACTATAATTAGTCTCTATCTTCCACTCATGCTAAATCCATAAATAATGTACTAAAGCTTTAAAACCATTTATTAGGAAAAGACAATATATAGTGTGAAAAACAAAACCTTTCTCTTCTTACCACTAAGTTGAAAATCTCGAAATAATAAATACTAATTAAAAAAGTGATAATTAAAAAATATATATCAAAATTTATATAACAAAAGGACTTTATTTCGTAGCACAACAACTCCTTTTAATTATGCAAGGTAGCAACTAACTAAGTGTAAAAGGTATGCAAAAGGGAGATGAATGTACCCATACTTAACATCCACATTAGCTAAGGAAGAAGAAGGTAGTAAACTTCTGAAACCCCATACATGGTTCCACCAAAGAGAGGAGAGAGAAGTGATGACACTATTCACAACACACCCAAAATATAAAGAGCCAAAAACTTCTTTATAGAAGTTATAGTTTTCCATACAAAATGGTATATAACCTAAAATAATTTTTAATTATAGTGGGCTCCTTTTAAGGAGAATCCACAATAAATAAAAATCTAAACGAATAAGTTTCATTTTATGATTGAGATATAGTCGATACGTTAAATAAAACATACAACAATTCAAATGAAACTTAGCTCTGGTCTTCTTTCAGAAACAATAGAGAGAGCCTAAAGGATGGATGTGTCTTCACTGTATTCATGTCTCAATTTTTTTGTCCACATTGAAAAAAAAGGTTCAAGAGATTCTACATCATAAACATAATATGAAATCCTTTAATGAATTGCGTTAAACAACAAATAGTTTTTTCTTAATTTCAATAAGTAGCAAGCATCTTTAATAGAAACTATTTAAAAATACTTATATTACCTAATTCTCAATCAAAGTAAAACATAAGTACATAATCTTATGCGTGGAATATAGGCCATAAACATACAAAATCAAATGCATTATAATATGCATTTTTATAAGGCTTACTTTTTTTTGGACCATATAAATGTCTAATATAAAATTAGGTAAAATGAAAAGGAAAGAGAAACATAATTATGTTAGTTTTAGTGGCCATGATATTAAGAAATTAACCATGATTAAATCACAAGCATAATAGAAAAATAAAATTTTACAATATCTTAATTAGATCTCAATAATTCAATGATTTGAAAAACATAAATTGTGTATTATATCAAGTTATCTCCATATGTTTTGTATTGTATTCAAATACTACTGATTAGGCCATCCTAAGTAGAATATGCCATAAGTAACATTAAAATGTAATGATTCCCATATGAGATACTTTGGTAATATCAATTCTAATGATCAATTATGAAATTATCATAATCAGGAAGTCCATAGACAAATAAGTAATTTTCTATTTGGATTCTCATAATTGGTTCAATTAAGTGAACTAATTCCCTGATAAACATCTACACATTTATTTAAGTATCTCCTTACTTAAGCTTTTGCCTATCCTCAAGCAAATCACAATTTAAATTATAATCTTAACGTGTCAATTCATAATATAAATCATCATATCATATTAAGCAAATTAACATATATTAGAGTCAAGTTATCCTAAAGCTTAGAGTCAAGTTATCCTAAAGCTAACTTCCTAAGTCAATATTAATAGTAATCACATCATTAACCTCATTGCAATCAAAAGCATAAATCTTTACACCCTTATCAAGATTTCACTCAGTGCACTTAAATGTTTAGGGTGAAAAAGTATCAAACCCTCAAATCAATGCATACTATAACTCATACCATAGTCTTGCAATATTATCACATCACCACTTATGTATAAACTAGAAATAAAAATCAAAAGGTCTTTATACGAGTTGTAATGAGGCTAAGGTAAGGTGTGATTGGGATAATAAAAAGGCTTAATTGGAAGGAAATTTACTAAAGAGAATATTACATGAAACTTGGTATTTTATACACGGGTCCTTGCAATATAAATCCAATGGTACTATATATTTTCTTCTTTTCTTCTTCTATGCTTTTTTTTTCAATCATTGTGAGCATTTATCATGTACCATTATTAAAGAAATATTGAACCTATCAAATTTTCAAATTTCAAACACTCACATAATGTAAATAACCTATAGGGTTCAAAATAATTAAAATGTTTAAAAGAAAAATATGATAAAGAGTAATAATTGGGTTATAATCCATGAAAAAGGCTAAGGCTCAAACTTAGTTATTCCTTAGGCATATAAGAAGGTAAGGTAATAATCAAAGAAATAGGTCTAAACAAATTATGGAATCTAAGTGCCTTATAATGTCAATGCTTCTAATTTAATAAATATAGTCTCAATATGCATAATAAAAGCAAATTCTAGAAGGATTCAACTATACATGTTACACACGTGAGAGAATAAAAGAGTTTTCAATTTTGTGAAATTTTCACTCTTAGGTTTAAAAGCTCACAAAAAAGATATGCTTATTTGAACAAATACTATGCAATTTTTATTCAAATCAACAATCTCAATGATTACTAACAATATGACTTAGAAAGGCAGCTTTATGCTAACTATCATCTATTTGCATACTAATTGAAATTAATATTCAATAATGAAATATAGTATTAATGGAAAGATATCAATTAATTCAAGATATCAGTTAATAAAATTTAATAACAAAGATTATAATAAACTTAAGAAATTGGTACCCTTTCCCCACACTTAAAATTGTGCATTGTCCTTAATGTACAATATAAGCACATATAATAAGTGAGAAAGTTGACTTGGTACTTCCCTGAGTAAGACAATTTTTAGATTCTGATTTTTAATATTGTCCATCCTATATTAGACTAAAGAAAGAGGGATAAAATAATAAAAGAAAGTAAAAATAACAATAAAGAAAATAAATACAAAATATGAAGATAGAGATAACATAAATTCAAAATAAAACCTATTATAATTTATGAATTGCCTCTCATGCAATACTTGTTTAACGTCGTTAGCTCGATGTTCCTCACACGTTACTCTTATCCTTGGTCAATAGTTAATGGTATAGTTCTATCTATTTCTCCGCATAAGGGTTTTGTAACTTGTAAGCAAGTCAAGTGTTGAAAGATAATAGGAAGAGCATAATTTGTCAAATTAATAAATCCTATCCACTGCATTAATGCTCTTTTTAATGAAAAAAAATATTCATAAAATGAGGGATAACGAAACTCCTTGAATCTTCTGTTGATGCAAGCAATTTGTCTTAGAGAAAGTAAGAACCCTCCATACTTAAGGTGGTTACCAATGATGCATTAATAGTTTCCTTATTTGGTTCCTCCACCAGTTCTTCCTCAACCACCTTTGTCCATCCTTCTTTTTCTTCTTCCTAGACAAAGTTTTATGGCTCATCTTCTTCAGTTACCTCATGCCACTGCTCTACTTCCTCTTCTTGGACAGAGGCTTCTTTTTCTTCTTTTTTTTTTAATCTTCTTTTGGAAGCTCGTTTCCACCCCTAAATTTGATAGTCATTACATATTCTTTAAGAACTGTTTTAATAGGACTAGGAAAACTCTCATACATCTCTTCAAATAATATCTTCTCTAGTTGTTCAATTCGATTCACCATATTTTGTATACGAGCCTCTATTTCTTAATGCCTCATGTTTGATTCTTGAATAAAATTAGCCATCATATCTTTCAAAGCAACAGTTACCCCCTTGCCTTCTTAAAATAAATCCTCAGTCACGAAATCGATCGTTAACTATTCTTCACTCTGAGATGTTAGGAAGCTCATATAGTATAAGGTAGTATGCTCATCATATCCATGTGAAGAAAATATTGCCTTAAATTCACGTTGGCTAGCTAAACGTTTGGCAAGGGATTCTATTAGTTTATCTCTAATACTTTAGTATTGTTGCTCTTATTGTAAATATTCAATTGGAGCATAGCCATTCCATCCATATATGTAAGGTTTGCTCCACTCTAAATTATACATATTCTCGTATGATGTACCTTAAGGTTAGTTGTACATGCTTGGTTGCTTCCACATATAAGTTGGTGTTTGGCATTTATGATTGTAATTATTACTCCCACAAATGTTGTGATACGACATTATCAATTGAGCTTCTGAAAGCTTATAAGGAAATTACTCTCTCCAACATGGTGATGTTACATAATGCAATGACATATCATGGCTCCTATAAAAGTATTATCCACTCCATCCATTCATTGTGAGTCATGGCTATGACGTTAAATCTCAATATCATAACAATAAGTCACAAACTCATAGTCAAAGTAGAGAAGTTCAAAAGAAAATTAAATGAATAAGCTAAACATATAATAAAGTACAATAAGAATAAAACAAAATAAAATCAAAAAATAATGACTAGAGTAATAACATCCAATTATTCCTAATATTATTGTCCCTTGCAATGAAAACTTGATTGATAATTTCTATGTTGTTAATATTTATATTAACCATAAGTGTACTGTGTAGCTGTAGCTAACATAGGTAAGTACTGGTCGATCCTACAAAGACAGTGATTACTATTAGTTACTTTTCTTCTATTATTTAGCCTACGAATTAGATTTTGGTTTTTAATAAAGAAAATCAAACTTAAACAATTAAAATGAAATACAAAACAATAATGAACGTAAATAAAAGAAATTTCTTAGAAAACTTAATATCAAAACTTAGTTTCTGGGTAATGAATCCCTTTAAAAATCGTTAAATAGTTAACCTTATTATCATACAATTATTTTACTGACTAATGGACTATGAAAATTGTTATCTTATTTTCATAACTCTCTCAAGACTACTAAAAACTAATCCATAGGGTGATTAACCGAAATCTTTCTAGTTAAAGTTCCTAGGATTGCATTATCAATTTATGAATTCTACAACTAGGCTTGACCCTAATCCGGAGGATTTATGTCAACCTATCTTTAGGTTTGCAATCACTCCTTCCACTTATTGTAAATCTATTCATACATAGCATTTCTCAATATCAATGATATGAAATCAGATTATGTACTAATATTTCAGATCTATTAGAACATGCATAAAACACATAATTGCATTATAATAGATTAATCAAAATAATTGCATTAAGTAAAAGAGTCAAAACATATTGTTATTCCAATTGGGGTTCATCACACTTAGAAATTAAAAAGTTTTCATTTACACATAATATAAAACAAATTCAAAGACAAACAGGAAGAAAAACGAACATAAAACAAAGTAATCATAATTCTAAATCTCCTGTTCTCTTCTGTTGAATGTTTTTGTAAGTTTGAGGTTTGATTTTGAAATCTATTAGATCTTTTGATGATTTCTTCGTGTTCTCCACATTCCTCAATCAAAATCGTTTCTTTCGAAAGCTTTCTACATTGGGAATCTACTTTAAAAGTCTGCTCTCCTTAACTTTCCTTCGATCATGTCCTTTTATATAAAAATTTAAGGTTTCTGGGACATACATGGTCTGATACATAGTTGTGTAAGAGACCATGTAGCTTAAAAAATATTTAAAATCATGAATTTACATATTTTGAGAAACTTACATGGTCATATACACAACCATGTATCTCCAAATTATTTCAAATCTTTGTGTTTATTCCATGATTTCACCCAAATTCCTCTCTTTTTGGTCTATGAAGACAATTATCACCTATGAATGCACTTGGAATTAAGTGCCAAAAATATAATAAAACTATAAAATATCATGCAAAATACATCATATGGGTGTATAATTATAATCAAATTAGCATCTATTATAACTTTTGTGTATTTGTTCTTCCTATAATTATTTAATACTTTTGTCATATTCTTACTTGAATGTAATAGTTCAAAATTTTGAGGATCATGAGCCCTTCGAGAATAAGATTTTGTTAGTTAACAATCACGTGGGAAGGCTGAGTTTTACTTAAGCTGACGTAAGTGAGATTGTCGTGCAAAAGAGTAAGTGTGACTTACATATAAGTTCATGTTTAGAAAAACGTTTATAACAACTATCCTAATTGGTTTCATAATAAATACTTGAACTATGAAAATTTATTTTTTTTAGACTAATGATTAAATTTATAGTTGGATGAGATCATTCTCTTGAATTAGAGATGGATAAAACTGAATTTCTCAATTTTATACTCGATTGGTTCATTTTGACTTCTTGTTAATTTTAGTTTATTAGGTAATTAATTATAAACCCCGCCATGTTCTATTTTGTCAATTGAAATTAAGAAGCCAATATTTAATTCTCTTGGGATTCAATCTAATTCTACTATTATCACAATATTTTAGTAAATTAGTGATTAATTTTGAAGACTTTGACAACCCATCCAATATCAATAACAACCCTAATTGTGATTACACTAACTTAGTACTCTTAACAAATCTGCAATCTCATATTTATATACTTGTACAATTTAGGCATATATTATGTAAATTATGATCATAAGTCATTGGTTCAATAACTAGCATTGTTTTTTTATGCATAGTGAAGCTCAGACAAGTAGGTACTTGACGAATAGTTAATTGGATTTGCAACCTAGAGTATGATGGACTTGGTCTACTTAGTGCTACTAAGCTTCTGAATAACAACCTAAAGAACCCAATAGAGTTTACTTGCTTCTTTGAGGATGCAATATGAAGATCTAAAGTTTACCCCAACTTATTCATGATTATTAACAATATCTATGAGATGTTTCTACAACATTGGAACATTTGATAACCTCACCCAAAGTTTCATATGCATAAGATCGGAGATTCAACTTACCCCATCTATATGCTATGTAGTTTTAAAAAGTTGGAAGATGATGTCAAGAAAATATGATATTAAGAGAGAGGGGTTGGTTCATCATCCACAAAGTCTCGGCCGAGATAAGGAATGTCCATACAACTCTTCTTGGCTACATCATCATCATCATCATCACTATTATTATTATTATTATTATCGTTGTCGTCGTCGTCGTCGTCATTGTCATCATCGTCATCACTATTATTAATTTTTTTCTTTTATTTTTTATTCTTCATTTTTAATTTTATTACCTCTTTATGTAGGTCATTTGAAAATAGCTTTTCTACTAGTTAGAGGTAGACTACATACTACTTAACTTGCCCAAATCCTGCGTTAGCAAGATTTTCACTGGCACTGTTGTTGTTGTTGTTGATATTACATAGGACGGCTACCACAATTCCATGAAGATTCTCTTACAAAATCCCAATTGTAAGTCGCGTAATTTTATTTTTATCACAATTTGTAGTTTCTCACCACTATAATTCTATATTAAGTTTAAAAAATTATTAATCCAATTTCTCAACGAATCCTAATAAAAAAATCTGTTAATTTGATGTTAAATTCGAAGTTTAAAGTCCTTTTATTAAAATTCAAATATAAAACATCACGGTTTTAATTTTTTAAAAAGAATTACTGAAATAATTATAGAAACAAAAATGGGGGAAATGAGCAAAAATACTCAATGCAATTGATGGCGTTCAGATTCCTTCTGAATCCGGAATCCATAATCATACAAAGTACGCGAGATTAAAGAATCGATAAAACTGAGGTTAAAAATGATTGGACGAGTAATCAGAAACACAGTTTCCACGAACTGTTCATCCATAACTCTCAAGTTCACCGACAGAACTAAATACCACTTCTACCATCCGTGAACGGAAATAATGGAGAACAAGCGGAAAAAGGTTCCGAGTCGGTATCGCAGATATCGCCGGATATTTGCTTACTATCAATTCAATTCAATACATGGAAATCTGCTTCAATTTAAAGACTTAGGTCATGCCACCAATATCTCTACGCACCCAACTTCTCAAAAAATTAATAGCCTACCCTCCCCGGAGGTAGGTATGAGTTCTTGCAGTGATTAAATAGACATGTGCCGTCACTAAGAATCAATAGATCATACATTTTATATTAACCAAAATCTCCCCCCAACCCAGAGGATAAATTAAAGAGTAAACAAAAAAAAGAAGTTAATGTCCAGAAAAAATGAAATTAGTCAATCTTGACTTCTTTCTTACAAGAAGACAGACACCAAAATAGAAAGTAAGTTTACAAAATCATCATCACGACACCAAAATAGAAAGTAAGTTTACAAAATCATCATCACTCGTCATCAGAGTAGTTGAACTTAATGGAGTGAGATTGCAGGTCAATCTGCCCTCCTCTGTATGTCCCACGCTTCTTCTTTGTCTTTTCATGCCTAAAACCCCTGAAAGAACCAGTGCAGGGCAAAGCTCATTGAAGCAGTTTTCGAACTTATAAAGATGTCCTTTTCCTACACCATTCATCAAGATATACAGAAACCAATACTTTCATGGAGGTTCCTAAAATTGATTAATAATTAAATCGGTAACTAGATCTGATGTCTAAGACGAAATCCAGAATTATAATAATCTTTTATTGCACGCATTACACAAGAGATAAGTAACTGTACTGAAAAAAAAAAAGTCACATTCGTATCATGTACCTTCCTCTAACTTGCCCAAGAACTTCTTGAGCTTTAGCACCATAACCAGTGTCAGCCCCATCCTGCAAAGAATTTCATACCGCAAAAAAATCCTTATTGAAATGATACGCATGGGGGAACGATCAGAAACTTGAATTTGGATCTAGAAACAAACCTTTGCCCAGTATGAATTATCTTTAAGCCTCTCATCAGAGAAAACCACCTCGTCAACTTTTATTCTTTGAAAATGCTTAACTGATTTTGGCTGCAACAACATTGTTCCAGTCTAAGCACACAAGAAAAAACGACAAAGCTATGTTCTTCAACATAATAAATCAGATGAACTAAAGAGCATATTAAGCTTCCAGTCATCAGTATAGAGAGACAGACAGACAGAAAGAGTTTATGGTGCTATTCATCTTACAAGGAATTTATTCAAATAAAAACCAACAATCTTTCCAACACCTTAAAAGTTTCGGTCTTACGCTGCTTTCCTCTAGTTGTCACTAGAAGCACGATACATCCACTCTACTTCGACATCCTAAAAAACCTGACCCCTTAAAAAGCCCAAAACTCACCTGAAACTTCCAATTACAAGTGAAAATGGTGGGTTGTGTAAATTAACTTGCACGAAAAGGCTTGCAATTGTGAACCACTCCACCCCCATAACTCTTAATCTTCAGTTATACATCCCACAAAACATTTTATCAAATGTAGTATGCAACAAATCAGGCCAATGGCTCTCAAAACTATGAAATCCCCATATTTTAGAAGTCAACAGCTACACATTTCGATAACACATATGAAATATAACAGATTGTTTAGCTGTATATCCAAAATCTATGGACTTACAGAAGAATCTCAGATAATTAGAATAATGATACAAAATAGTCCAAAAATGGGTGAAAACCATGGTTAAGTATTTTCAGTCAGAAACTAAAAGCTAAATAACAAGGCATGTCACCATGTTTGATGGTCAAGAATCATACCTCTGATGAACCATTCCATTGCTTCTTCATGGTACTTAGTGTCGCTGAATGCTCTGCATTCGTCTCAATGTATCCATTTGCTTCCTCATTATCTTTCTCTGTAGATATTTTGAAGGATGTTGCATCATTTATCTTGGGTTTTTTCGAAGTTCCTGTATTGCTACATTTTGAGTCTTCCACTTCTTTTTCATTGGCAAGTTCAGGAGAGTCTTCTTCAGAAGTTAAGTGCTTCCTTTTCTTGGAAAGTTTATCCTGTTTATAAGTCATGTCCTCCCCTGAACCATTCGTAATATCTGTTTTCAAATGAACATCTTCAACAGCGTGATCAGAAGATTTGTTTTTCTTTTTCTTCTTATCCTTCGATTTAGTCT